>VYZM01020685.1:405354-418298 GCA_013398915.1 Dromas ardeola
GGGGGAGGGGTTGCCAAGGAGGAGAGATGAGATGCAGGCAGCATGGTTTGAACCAGAGAGTAACAAATACTGTTGTAAGAATTCTCTACTCACTACCAATACAAAAAGTTTCTGCAGGTTTCAATACAGGCCCTGGTCTGCAGTAGCAAGTATCAACTTAAGAACTTTCAACGCATTGGTACGTAACTCTGGCTGCCTGGTTAAAAGTATTTGTCTTCTATAGACTTGCTACTTGTATTGAAGCAAAACCCCAACGCCATAAATGGAATTATCAAAATGTGTTACCCTAGTGCAACTGTTTGATGCAGAGGGAGGGGTTCAGTGTAGAGATGAGTTTGGAAGGATTTCCCTTGTTTCAGATAGACAGACTTTTCCAAGGTCCTACTGGGAAGAGCTTTGCGGCAATCTGCAACTCATTACATACTTCTCTAGATAAGTATTGAGAAACAATGAAAAGGAACTCAACTATACCAATTTTCAAAATAAGCGAGCCTTTTTTGGTGATGACACTTAGATAAAGGTCTGTATGTTGACAACTTACAGCAGGCATGGATTTGTAGTGCGTCTTCCTCATGCGTCTGAGAGAGTGCTTTTTCTAGCAAATTCTATTCTTTCTTACCTCAGGATCTGGAGTATTAGCATTGCTTTCAAAAATGGAAGTTAGATCAGTTTCCAGCAGGTACAACAAATGATAAGTATCAACAAAACTTAAACTTTTTCCTTGTAGGTTGCTGTTCCAAGCGAGATCATCTTGTAGTATCTTTTAACAAGGACTTGTATCAGGTACTTTGCTCTGGGGGGTAGGGAGGGAAGAAAAGAGAAGCAGCAAAACTTGCTCTCAACTTACAGTCTAGCAAGAGCAAACAGCTTTACAGAAAAGTATTGTAGTTATTTTAAGACCTTTGAATAGCCTTTGGTAATTGAAGTTCCTTTTTGGCAGGTTATAGGACGGAAGAAACTTAGTGTCAAGATCAGCTTTTCCAATTCATTTAAAACTTCGTTGGTATGATGTGCTTCTTGCTTGCAATAGGCTTTTGCATGGTAAGCCTGCTTGTGGAGGTCTGGGTATACAGATAGAAGTACAGTCTTGTGATAAGGGTGTAGGGAGGAAAAAAAAAACTAAAACCAAAAAACTGATAAGCATATACTGCATGTGGAGGGAAAGGCTTCTATCCTAGCCAAAGATGAATGTGCTTATAGCTTCAGCACTGCTAAATCAATGTAATGACTATCCTATGGTTGAACGAATCTGAATGCCGTCATATTACATTTTATTTTCCAGCTTCTTGGGGAAGCGGGGGTAAAATGTATAAAATGTGCGGTATTTTGGGCCTATTTCACGGGAAATGGTTAGTCCTAGACAAGGATATTAAACTAATACCAACAAGATTATTATGTGAGACTACCAAGGAGAAGAAAGCTGTGAAACATCTTAATCCACAAAAAGGCCTACCTTTCCATACCAAGGAGAAGAAAGCTGTGAAACATCTTAATCCACAAAAAGGCCTACCTTTCCACTGCTGAAACACTACCTAAAGCACAGTATTTCATACTTGTGGCCTTTCAGCTAAGAAAATCTAAAAAGAGAATATTGACAGCTGCAGAGGGAAAAAAAATGTTCGAGAGCCTCACAGCCTTTTCTAATTCTTTTCTGTAAAGTGGCAAAATACTAAAGATTCTTTCCTTTTGTCCCTTCTCTTGTGTGTGTGTTTTTTCACCTGAAAGCTTTTGAGTCATTTAAGAGATTCCCACACTTAAAGAAACAATCAGGTTCGTTACATATTCCAAGAGTTCTATGTTAACTGGTCAAAATACAACTGAAAAAAAACAATTAGTGCACTGCTTCAATAATTCAGAATCTTTCTTTCATACAGTAACTTATTAATTTGTCAACAAATATTTCAACAACATATTTCATAGCATTTATTTACTATATAGAAGAGTGGTGTTATTTAGCTCAAACAATGTATTGCCTGCTCTTTTAATAGAGAGCTGAAAAATTGGCTGTTTGAGGATCAGTTAAGGATCAAAGACAGAACTTCAGCTTTGAACCAAAGCAGAGGTATTTTGACAGGCTGTAGAAGATGCAATATTAAGTATCTTTGCTTTATTCTGATTTAGGGGTCAGAGCGGGAAGTCATATCAATGCCTGTATTACCACAGATTCTGTATGAAATAGGCTATCAGCATGAAATACTGAACTACAGGGAAGATAGCCTCCAGAAGAGTAACACAACCTGGGAAGGGAACAATCAGCCATTTTAGTTTAGGTGAGTAAAATAAAATCAAATCATTAAGTTACTTTATAATTTATTATAGTATAACAGCACATAAACAATGAGTTCTTTATTACTGAGGACTAAGTGTCTAAAAAGAAAAAATAATCCATCAACTAATCAATCAAGTCAGTCATGTACATTTCCCCATAATGCAGATGAATTCACTCCCTGTAAAAATACAGAAGGACAGATACAGAGAAGTCTGGATAGAACTTGAAAAATTTTTTTATGTACTCCAAAATCCCACTTCTAATTCAAAGGAAAGTTTAGAAACAGCATAACAAAAAATATAGAAAGTATATTCAAATAATTTTCAGTTCTTTCCAGTAGAACCAAAGCCACCTTCGCCACGTTCTGTATCATCTAGAGTCTGAAAGACAGCAATTATAAGTTGGTTTAGTGTCTTAACTTGCCTTTTGTTTCTATACAACAGATATTGTCTATCATTTACCGTAACAATAGCTATAACTGAGAAACTAAACAAAAATTTTTGAGACATTTTAGAATAGCTTTTGTACAAGTTTAAACAAATCTCACATTGTGAGACAACTGTTTCTAGTATATACTGAGGTGTTTCTTAAGTACCCCTTAACTCTGAAAATGACAAAAAAAAAAAATCCACCTAAATGCATGCAAAGTGTCAAGATTTCTATTCAGATAGCAATGCTACTATGCAGTTTTAACACTGAAAGTAATTGTAAATAGCAAAGTATTTATCTATACCATGAATTTCAGTTTATATACGACTATCTTAAACTATTGATTATTCAAAATAGCAGAAATATTTTCTTTTGGCAACTTACTTGAACTTCTTCTAGCTCTGGGTAGCAAATACGTTCACAGATGAGCTGGGCAATCCTATCCCCTTTCTTAACTGCAATGAAGTTAAAACATTATTAGTTCTTTCAAAAAAGTGAACAATCAATACAACGTTTAGACAATTGCCTTTCAAGAGTATCAGAATGTACTAAAACGTAAACTTAGTTGAGATATTAATAATCGAGAAAAATACAGGCTGAGCTAAACTTGTGCTTGGTCCTTTTAAGGTGAAGTTTCAGCAGCAGTACCAGCTCAAGTCATCTCCCCTCATTCCTGCTGCCATACTGTGGCATCTTAAGTGTCATTATGCATAAATAGTGCAGAGATGGAGAGACAGCTGCATGTATAATGTGGCTCCTTTTGTGAACTAGACCCAGGAACTGATTTCTCTGGGAGAGAAAAAGCCTGAACTGATAAAAGCAAAACAAAATGTCTGATTAGTACCCAATCTCGTTCACAGAACTTCCGCAAGAAGCTTGTGCTCTGAAGTTGCAGAAAAGGCTGCAAAAACACTGGCAATATTGTAACTGGGCCCTGAGGTTTAAAACTGACTGTTTGCAGAGGGACAGCATGGTTAGGAGAAAACTGTATCTTTATTACTCATGTTTCCCAGGATCCTGGAGAAATTTTATCTCAAATACTGCTCAGCTAAGGTTTTCTTTTTTTCAGAGCAACAAAGAAACTTAATACAAAGTTGCACTTCAGTACAGCTCATGAATCTAAAGCTTATCTAACCATGGTTTTTTTGTTTATTTTGATGCGGCGGTGTGGTTTTTGGTTGGTTGCGGTTTTTTGGGTGGGGTTTGTTTTTTGTGTGGTTTTTTTGGTTTTTTTTTTTTTGCATGCTGCCTAATTTCTAATTTTCTAGGAGTGGAATCTTTTTGTGTTTCCTTGAGAGGACATTGTTAACTTTTCATGTTTTCATTAATTGTAACAAGAAAAATGTTCTCGGCTAATTCTAACTCTTCACGGACTTTTAAAGAAAAATTAGTTTTGCACTTCCAGTCAGATGGCTGAAAACAGGCTCTGCCAAGCTTAATACTGACCTTCAAAAGTTTCCTTGCCGAAGTTGAAGAGTACCACACCAACGTTTCCCCTGTAATCCTCATCAATAACACCAGCTGTCATAAGAAAGAATTAAGAGGGATACCCAGTTAATAACTGTCGTCAGTATATTAGATAATGCTGGTTTAGATTAGTAGATGATTGCAGTATCTCATATTGACATCCTTTATATTACTCATGCACAATTAAACAATATATATGAAAATACTGAAATACCTAAAAATGCTAATCAATCTTGCAAAAAGAACTGAAAAACACCATCACGTGTCAAGAAGTGTTTCACCACTGTACTACTAATTTTAGTTGTAATACTCTATCTGAAATCAAGACAGCTGTACCAAATTCAGGCTCCATTTGTTCTGCTAACTTTCAGCTCTTTGAGTGTCAAGCAGAAATCTGTTCTTAACTCTAACATTTTATTTGAGCTATATATTTGCACAGATCCAAATCCCGTTATCTCAGGCAGGGTAACAGAACTAAAGCTTTGAGGAATTGATGATTGTCATTCAGCTACACTCAAGTGTAAATACTGTAAAACAAGCTTGTTCTTGTATTTTATATAACTGTATTAACTACACAGTTCAGGAGATTATCTACCAATACACATTGAAATAATTGTATTCTGCTTCCTTGAGGTTTTTCTCTCAGATACAGGAAGCATATTTCCAGTAGAAAAAATGGGCCTACAGGAAAGATTGGGACAAGCTTTTTAGCAGGGCCTGACGCAATAGGATAAGGGGTAATGGTTTTAAACTAAAAGTGGGTAGATTTAGACTAGCTATAAGGAAGAAATATTTTACAATGAGGGTGGTAAAACACTGGCACAGGTTGCCCAGAGAGGTGGTAGACCCCCCACCCCTGGAAACATTCAAGGTCAGGTTGGACGGGGCTCTGAGCAACCTGATCACTAGTTGAAGATGTCCCTGCTTATTGCAGGGGGGCTGGACTAGATGGCCTTTAAAGGTCCCTTCCCACTCAAACTATTCTATGACTCTATGAAATAATTTGCTTTGTTTTATGTAACAGTGGATACTGAGTCTGTGCTACATAGATGCATTACAAAGAGAGATTCAACAAACTTGTAATGGCAGCACAAATAATTTTAAGCATCACGCAAGTTCTGCAGTCAGCTGCCCATTAATTTGGTGCATTTGTTCACATGTGTCAATTAGCTGGAGAGCTGAAACCCAGAATTCATATTTGGCACATAAAATTATGTAGATATGCTCATAAATACATATAAGATGATCATTAGCCCTTTGGATAAATTCTTAATTTGACAAACCATTCTCAAGTGTTTCTGTACAGCTAAGACAACGTTTTTCTAGACCATATGCTGGGACAGATATTGCTGTGCATTAGAGATGGATAATGGAATTCGCTAATTTAACATAATGAGGGCTAGTTTTATTTCTGTTATAATACAGTATTCTGCTCTGATGTAACACAATACTCAAAACTGATTACTACAGATTACTAATTCTATTTAAATGGAGATTATGCTTTTATATATTTAAAATGTACCAATTAAAGTAATATGGTTAGATTTACACATGCAAGAAACTCTTGCATGTCCCGTTCTTGCTGGAATTATCTGAAGAAAATTTATAGAACAGAACAACTGGGACTACTTAAAGTCATTCTAAATTAACTTTTCTGCCTTCGCGTCTCTGACAGAAAGCAAGTTTATTTCTACATAATGACAAAAATTGTACTTCATGTACTGGTTAGCGCTTAACTGCTAATGAAGTTTTTTGATCTACCAGACATTGCTGCTATTTTCTGGGAGACTGAGGGGGGAAAAAAAAGAGTATCTAAAACTTAGCTTGTATTGGAGTAATTGGAGCTTAATGGCATGTTAGTACTTCTACCCTTTTTTAAACCCTAAACCTTTTTTTTTTTTTCCTGAAGAGGAGTGTAATAATGGATCTATACTGATTTAAAATGAATCAGATGGCTTCCCTTACCTTTAAACAATGGCATTAGCACAATCTCAGCTTTACGTATAGACTCTAAAATTTGTTGAAAAGGCTGTCCCCTAAACAGATACTTCTATGAAAAGATACCAAATTCTTTTGACCACCTATTTGATTGCTGATAGAGACTGGCTCTCTCAGATTTGAAAACTGTCTGATAACTGAAGATAGAAAAGACTGATGAACATTTCTGTGGCTGAACTGAAATCACTCATATTATTCACTAGAGGTGAAAAAAATCCTCTCACTAAAACACTCTAATTTTCTAAGCTTAGCTATAAAGTAAACACCTTGTAATGGTTCTACAGATTGTATCAGATGTATTTTCTAGCAGGCAAGAATTGCACTTCCTGTACACTTCTGAGGGTGAAAGCTTTCCAGAGGATGCAGAGAGGAAAAGCAGGCTTCTTCCTTAAAAGCCTTCCCTATACAAACAGAACTTGCAATTAGAGTTTAAGTTTTGCTGTAAGAAAATAACATTTAAAAATATGTTTTGTGGCCAAAACGATTAGTATAATGCTGTGCTGAGTGACTGAAACACTGTCAAAGCTATGATAATTTCAAGTTCCATGTGAAATGAATTCCGTACCAATCAGTTTCTCTTTAAATGTATTATATCTCCACTGGCATAGTCTTACTGAGTTTAATCACTGTGTGGATTTTGAGTTCAAACTACACTATTTCTATCAAAGAATACATGATCCTTGTAAGATACAAGAAAATATGATCCAGGAAGACGATCGGTTTTCCTTCTGTGTAGGGTCACAAACTTACTCTATGTAACTGGGCGTACTGGCAAAACATGTTAACATCCTTGACATTCTGTTACTCCAGAATAGCAAGCTGCAATAATTATACACGTTGCTGAGCACTAAGGTGCTTTTTCTAAGTTATGTGCATTGGGTTGAAATCACCTAAGTAATTTTTTTGGAAAAATCATGCATTGGAATTGGCAGTCTGACATTCCATCATGCTCTGTCAGAAGTTTGGCATGTCACTCCTTGGGAAAGCATCCACACCTAGCAGATGTGAATTCTGGACATATTCTTGCATGATCCCAATTTTTCTCCCTGACCCTTAGGGCTTCTGGCAACGTATTTTTACTTAAATGGATAGTGCCCTCATTGTGACAAAAGTACTTCTGCAGGACAAGTTAAAATTATGTAACAATGGTTTTGGCTTTTTTTTTTTTTTTATAAATTCCCCCACTAATTGTCAGTAATAATTTTTACTCATGGTTTGTCAGCTTTTATAAATCTGAACATTGGTCATCTTGGTAAGCACTTCGGGTTGCCTTCTGGTATTTTCTAGTTTAACTTTCAGATGAAAAGACTGTTACAGAGCATATGTATTTTTCCATATAAACAAAAAATTGATTTAGAAATGTTGCTTTAAAGAACCACGCTATAGTAGACCATCTATGTTAGTGTCACAGGGCTGTGGAGAATCTTTGATTCCCATCCTAGTGCTCTTTTGTATGTTACCCAGCAACGCTGAAAAAAACCTTAGTGTAACAGACATCCAAGGATCAACGCTTATTTAAGACAAAGCCTGAATGACACAAAGCTGGCATAGATGCTCCCCTTTAGTCTCTGATACCAGAACTGTATCACAGGCAGAGCCAGACTTTGATATGCCATAAAGCAGACAGAATAAAGTAGTTCTGCAGCAGCTCTAAATTATACCGGGAATTGCTTTGCTTTTTGGCTGGCTTGTCATAAGAAAAGGATGCCTAGAGTCATCCTTCCTCACCTCGAGCCAAGCCTATAAGCAAGTAAAGGCTGAGTACCATGTTCTAAGTAGTCTCTCTGGTTTAATGGCGCGGGGGGGGGAAACCAACCAACCCACCCATCCAACACCACCTCCCCCCTCAAAAAAAACCAAAAAACAACAAAACCAAACAAGAACCTAGAGAAGAGGAAAAGGTCTCAACTTTTCAGCACGCTTTTCTTGTCACCTTCCATTATGGCTCAAATTGTAATGTCCTTGCAAAAAATGTGCTCTCTCTCATCCACCCAGCACTTTTGAAGATACCCATTAGATGCATCTTCTTTATGTCATTACATCAAAAATGTAATTTTTGGTTCTTTTATTACAATCTATTGACAGAAAAACCATTTGCTTAGGGTTTTAGCTGGCAGAAAACATTTTATTTAACTTAGAACTGTATTCTCATAAAATTAGAACAATGTAATACGCATTTAGTGCTGGTTAAATTGCTGTAGTTACCGCTGTGCTCAGAAGAACTGCACAATAATCTCAGCGGTAAGAACTTCTGTGCAATGTAAATGCCATTTTATAATACAATACTTAGCCAATCTGTCTGTGCTCTGATCAGCACCACAGCAAAACTGGGATTGAACTTTCAACTTCATTTACTTCATGTTGCAGCTATAGGGATATGGTAAAGGGACAGTGAGGCTTTCATGAAGGCTTCTGATTATAGATATGCCTATAATAACTGTTTTTTGAAAGGTATCTGTGACCTTCTAATAAAGGTTGAAAAAAAGCTCAAAATACTTAAAAAAAAAAAATCCTGTTCATTTGTTCAAAACAAATCTGTTGCTAGTACTGAACAAAAAAAACACCACCTGTAAAGACTTGTACAAAGTGGGATTTTAGTTTTATTTCTTTCAAAAAGTTTTCAATTTTTAAGTCAATTAACGTACAAAGTTACGAGACTAAATTTCGTTTGCTTTACATAATTTGTTACGGTTTCATCAGTAATAGTAAACTAAAGTTCTTTTCATCCTAATTATTAATTCTACCCACAGTAAAGGTGTATTCCAGTGCTTTCTATCATTCCTTTTGAATATCATTACTATATACTCTCTGCGTAAAAGGATTATCTGTATGTTACTGATTTAATCCATTCAGATCTTACACCAGACTGAAAAGAATCACACACCAATGTTTAGTCAAAATGGAGAAAGCAGAATGTAAAAAGTCATCTTTGACGCCTAAACCAAAAATTAACTTTTATGCCAGGCAACACCTAAAAAAGTACAATACAATTATTATTTTTTAAAAAAATCAGTATTTTTTTTTATAATTCAGCAGGTTTTAAAATAATTACGATGCACTGGCTCTCTGAGGTATTCCCCAGTTATCTCCTTTTGCCAGATGACCAATGAAGCTAGCATTATTTATTTACACCTATTACAATGCGAAATCAAGGCACCTCTGCAATCAAGTTTTACAAAGTCTTCGTAAAAAGAACAAAAATCTTACCACCAACATCTATGAAGTGCTTTGCAGCTAAACCAGAACGCGGTGCTAGAAAACAAGAATTTTTTGGTGAGTATAATAGTTTATTTCTTTTAAAACTCTTACACAATATTTATAGGCTAGATAGTGTGTTTGCAGAGTCATGGCAGCAAGAACTGTTTCCACAGTCTTTCTAAAATAAATGTGATTTTACAGGAACTACTGTAAGTGTTAATGTATATATTAGACAAAATGACAGCTGCTACAGGCTACAATAAAATTGCAATCTTTAAGTGATATAAATATATCTTTGTTTAGACCAGCAATTGCAGAGTAGGTTTACCCAAGGACGGCGGCTGAAGCAGACAACAAGTATCTCATCTTGGTTTATTTCTGGCGGGTACTACTGGTTTGGAATCATCTCAAAAGGTCAATTCATTCAAGTTATGATGGAAAACAAAATTTGACAAGACAATTTCTAAAAAATATTATACACAGATAAATTTAATGATGTGCAGGGTGTCGGTTTGGGTTTGTTGGTTTTTTTGGTTTGTTTGCTTGTTTGTTTTTTTTTTTTACTTACCTTAGCCTACTTTGATGAGGTGCTAAAATGTTAGTTTCCAAAATTTTCTTTGTCTGGGATAAAAGAAATGCACACGCATTCCCCTTTTACATAAAAGGACACAGAGAACTCCGACCACACTCTCACAGTGGAGCGGTTATTGCTTTTTTTACTTTAAGAATTTATATATAATTCAGAAAAAGAATGAGCAAAACATAACAAAATATCTTATATGGGTTCTCTCAAGTATTCTGTCACAAAAAGTAGTCAAATTCTACTACGCTAGTACTCTTACTTCAGGGTTAATTTTTAAATATCAAGGGGTGTGTTTTCTTTATGTCCACTACTTATTGGTCTTTCTGATTCCAATTCTGAAACTGCAGAGAAATAATGAACTATTGTATAGCCTATAAAGTTGTATGTAGATTATGAGCATTTTTGCTAATCAACTTTTTGTCACTTGACATACACCAAAACTCAAACGTATTTTTAGACCAGAAATGTCTATTACAAGGCCTAATAAGTCACACAGCCACATGGCACCTCTCTTCCTTGTAGATTAATTCTGAAAGCAGAATCTAAATGTGACGATGGCGTCAAACCTGTTCTACAATGACTCTGCAGGTTTGTTATAGCCTGTTTACTTACCTACTCGGCCATAGCATCCAGAAGGAAGTGCAATTTGAATGTCTGTTTTCACTACAGCCTTTTCCATGGGTGGTATCACACAGTCATAGGCACTACATTAAAGAAAGAAACACTAATTTATATAGAATATTTTGAACATGTTCTTCTCTGTAACTTAAAGGTACAAAATTACCCAGAGTTATTCTTGCTGGGAATTTATACCATGGAACTTACACAAGAAATATTTACAGATTTGCAAAATCCCGTGCAGATCCTAAAACACAATATATCCCCATTTTCATGGTGCTAGTTTAACTTACACAAGAAATATTTACAGATTTGCAAAATCCCGTGCAGATCCTAAAACACAATATATCCCCATTTTGATGGTGCTAGTTTAAGATTTCAGTAGTGTCATTTGAACAGCATAGTTTTAAGGTTGCTAGTTTTAAACATTTTTTTAACTGGTAAGACAAAAAATACAAGCTTATCTTTAAATTAATCATTAAATGAATAGGGTTGTGCAAAAGCAGAAGCTTTACGGATAATACACTCTTCTGATTAAGCTTTCTACAGCAGACGAACTAGTTGCAATCAAAAATAATAATCTATTAAGTTAAACTTTAGGCAACCATTTTTTTTTTTTTCTGAGCAGGTCAGAAGTTCACGATCCACAGGATTCTTTTGGGAACTGCAAACTAGAGAGACTTTAAGAACTTTTTGAAGCTACCCAACTGGAGGCTTAATGAAAAGCAGCGATGACAACACCACAGTGAGACTGTTCTACTTGTAAGCATATCTTGGCCTTTACAAAGAATTTATTTTTAAACACTGGGAAGCACTGAAAGGTTTTTTATGAAACAGACTTTTTTCAGGTGTACAGTGCACCACAGGAACAAGAACAAAAACAAACCTGGTAAAACAAAAGGAATACAAAAGAAAAGCATCAAGTGCGGTGAAGCAAAGCTTCAGGAAGGAAGTCAGATAGGTGAAGGAAGAAAGAGACAGGCTGATTATTCTAAGTAATACTAAAAAAGGGAAGCTAGAGGAGGTAGAAGTGGAGTTTCAGATACAGTGACTGTATTTGATCACAGAAGCACTATGCAAACAACTGCAAGCCTAGCTGCAGCTATTCTTGAACATAGTGAAAACCTTTGAACAATGGTTATTATCAGATCAAGCAAACCAAAACCTAAGTTTGTACAGCAATCCACGTGGTTTCCAGCTAGGAGCATTATCAAACTGCCACAATTTCCTTTGGCAGGCAGCATCCAACAGCCAAGAGGAAAGCAGAAATGCCTAAGCGCTGGCAGGGAGGGCCCACATGCACTACCATTTTTTTGTTTCTGGGGCCTCTGTCTTCATTGAAGGTTGCAACAAGATCCTAGATTGCATAATGCTGCTATATTTAGTTTTAGTTGAAGAGAAATACAAACCTGAAAAAATAACAGCTACTCACTGGTTAAAACAGATACATTTGGCATTCCAGACAACCGTACCTGTGCTAACTTGTCATTTCCCCCTCATTGCCTCCCAGGGTTATGAAACAGTGACATGCCTACAATTCAAAGTTTCCTATCCTACAACTGTAAAACTTAGATTTGCCAAAAGTATGACACAACCCCATAATTTTATGCACATTACACTTGTGGGATGGAGCTTCACATGGTACATACAGTGCTATCAGCATTTTCTTAACGACGCAACCGAAACACCATTGTCTCATTCAAACTTCTCGCTCTTACAATCAACCAGTCAGAAACACCACATTTATGATCTCCTATTCCTACGATGAATAGGCAGACACCTAGCCAACTCTGGCGCCAACAGCAGCTCAGGCTGATGGGTCAAGCCTGATTTTTGGCCAACGGCTGCATCGCTCCCTGATGAAATCGATGCTGCAGCACGACTGGACCACAGATCTCTGGGAACGAAGGTGGAGGGGATGGAGAAGCAAGGGAGCTAATGAACAGACCTCCTCTCCTGCATGCCCAGGGGGTCTGCCCAGCAAGAGGCCCAGCCTCAGGAGGGGCCCCTCAGCCGCCGGAGCCCCGAGCCATGGGCTCCTCTTGAGAGAAGAGGAGACGGAAGGGCCGGGCCGGGCCAGGCTAGGGCGTGTCGCGGGCCTCTCCCGGGTGGGGTACCCTCACCTGTACAGATCGTAGCCCGCGGCCCGGGAAGAGCCCCTGGAGGGGGCGGAGGCGTTCTCGGACAACTTCGTGAAGCGCAGCCGCGCTGTGGGCTCCTCGGGCACCGAGCCCTTCTGCCTCTTGCTGGGGGACGGCTGCAGGACGGCCTCGGAGGGCATTGCTGCGCGGGGACGGGGAGGAGAGGGAGAACCGCTGTGAGGGGAGAAGGGAAAAGCCCGCGAAAACTGGCACCACCCACTGAAGGCAGAGACGGGGGGGG
>VYZM01020685.1:418846-436912 GCA_013398915.1 Dromas ardeola
GGGCGGAGCCAGGGCCCAGCGCGCCCAGAGCCGGCCCTGTCAGCGGAGCGGGGGCGGGAGCGGGGCGGGGGCGTTACAGCTGCCGCAGAGGGACCGCGGGGCCGCCCCCCGCCCCGGTTGCGGGTCGCACGGCAGGAATGGCCGTTAATGCGGGTGGTGTCCCGGCCCCCCCGCCTGCAAACAGCCTGTGTCCGCCTTCAGAGACCGTCAGAAGCGTTTGCCTTGTGAAAGGGAAACAACCGCTTCCCCCCCATGTCCAGGCTGCAGATAGGAAAACCTGTCAGTGCTCTGCCCGTCTTGTTCTTCTGCCTCAGTCGAAGCAGAATACTTTTTAAAAATACTTTTAAAAGCCAGGTTGGATGGGGCTTTGAGCAGCCTGGTCTAGTGGGAGGTGTTTCTGCCCATGGCAGGGGGTTGGAACTATATGATCTTTAGGGTCCTTCCCAATCTAAACCATTCTATGATTTTACAGTTTCACCATCTTTGATTTTGGTATTCCCTGCCCTCTCTTGCCACCCTGTCTATGAAAGACTTCCCTGAATTCCCCGCTAGTTCTCTGTGCTGCGGGGTGACGAGAGCCCGTTGGACTCACAGCTGTAAAACACGTGCCCACTCTGATGGATGTGTTTTTCTCTGTGCGAAATAGCTGCAGACTGCTGGAGTTCGGTTTGCTAGTCTAAATTTTGTCAAACCATTCTTTGTGACTTTTTTTTTAAAGACCAAAGCATATGTGATTTTCTCCTCGGTATGTTACATTTTTTAAATTAAATTTTTTAAGTGCAGCCAGATGGCAGTGAAACCATTGGTACATGTTGCAGTCTGATTGTGAAAAATATTTTGAAGAACGTCCAAATTTGGGGTTTCTTTTATTGCTGTTGAGCACTTTCATTCTTAATAGTATACCCTGTTTGAATGAACATGTGTACACATCATAGACCTATGTGAAAAAGCTGCTTAGAATATTTAATGACGTCTGGTATAAGCCATCCACAAATTGAAGTTTGTAAGAATTTAAGTTGTATCCAATGAATATCTAATTATACATGGTTATTTATACAAGCAGAACTTTATAGAGGTTACAACTGCGTCCTGCATTATAGTGGAGAAAAGGACTGATTTTATGAATGGTCTGGCTCGGTGAGTCTAAGGTAGCCTGAAAGTCCATGAATAATAGATAGGAGGACTCATCCACACATATTATCAAGGAAAAAGGTCTCAACCGAGTGACACTTTTTTTCCCCCAGATCTTTACAAGGGAAAAAACCCACCTGTGCTTGAAGTCTGGACAAGTTTGCCTTGGTCCTGGAAATCTGCTGTTTGCTCTGTAGATAGTCACTTGGTTGACATTCCTGCATTCTTGATTGCTGGTTAATGCCGCTCTTCATTGGGCATTTCCTCCTGACTTCGAAAAATGATAGCGAGATAAAGTAAAATTATCTGCCTTTTACCTAGATTGAGAGTAAGAGTGGAGGCTGCTTTGTTGTATGCAGAAAGAAACATAGAGGTGCTTTCAGGGATGATTGTAAAATTGTCCCCACTGAAGTTTTGGTGTTAGAATGAGATTTTTATTAGAAGAAAACTGGCTTTAAAGAGAGATTCCCCACCCCAGTCCCATTTAGAATAGCTGTCTCTCTCACAGTGATTAAGGTTTTTAATTTAAAAGGCTGCTGTGTGGGTGTTTGTTTATAATTAAGCTCTATTTTTGATTATGTGTTTTGCTATACAGTGTAGGGGGCTGTGGAATTTTGCCTTTGCTTTTTATTCTGTTCCAGAACAACCTTGGTGCTTTATTTTGTTTGCAACTGAATTTCTTCTGATGAAACTCTGGCAATGGCGTGACTGTGGGTTATTGCTCTTGTTATTTGTGGAGAATGTGAGCTAAAATTTGCTATATTTTGTTTGTTGTTGCACTGACATGACTACATTTTCCTTTTTTTTTTTTTTTTTTCCTAGCAGAGTCAAGGCCAGTGCGAGGTGTTCCCTCAGCAGCCACACAGTCTTGATGGGCTACACACCTGCCAAGGGGCCATGCCAACCAGGTACCAGAATGGATAGAAGTTTGAACAGTGGTCTGATGGGTGGTGAACCGCACTGTTACAAACCCTGGATTTTCCTCACCTGTAACTTCAGGACTGAGTCACTCATTTGGCAAACAGCTGCAGCACCTTAAGGGTTTATTGCCCTTCTGACAAAAGTTACAGTGGGGTAGCAGAGGAGAGAGAGCAGGACCCCGGAGTGATCCTCAGTCACTTAATTGAAGTCCAATGACAGTCAAACGACCTGAGGCAGAAATTAGAAGGAGACCACCAAACTTCAAGTTGAAAAGGCTGAGGGTTGCTCAAATTCTGTTCTCCTAGCTTTGCTGATAAGTCAGGAACCCCTGCCAGAGGGGAGGTGACACGGGTATGGGGAGTTAAATGAGTCAGAGCTAAAACTCTGTAGCTGTTTGCCCCCCATCTACAACTTCAGTGCTAATTCATGTTACCTGTTGCATGTCTGTCACTTGTAAGCTACTAATCAGTTGCTGAAACTGCTTTTGCCTTAAAGAAGATCTTGAAATACCACGTGGAATCATAGGGGGGGAAAAAGGCAGGGGGGAAAGATGAGGGATGTCCATGTTTTCTGAGAATGAAAGGGCAGCCTGTCATATTTTGCCTAGCCAAGAAGGCTTTTGGTAGGACTTTTCAAAGATGTAGTGCAAATTGCAGAGGTTACAACTGACAAAATTTACTATGCAAGTGGATGGAGCTTTGTACTTTGTGATTATGATGATGAAGTGGAGAGCTTTGGCTGTGAAGTATGATAGCAGCACGCACTTTGCACAATGTGGCTTGAGCAGTTGCAACTCTTTATCTTCAGAATGTGATGCCTTTTTGGTGAGGCAGCTTTTCTACTTGCACTATTGGGTTGCTGATTTAAAATTAAAATTAACAAACAAACAAACGAAACCCCTCAAAACTCATCTCTGTGGACCATAACTCTAGTGAAAGGCACGTTGGAAGAATGCTCTTCTGGACCTCGAGGTGAGGACGCCTATTACCGCTCCTAAGCACTATGCCCTAGGGCTATGTGATCAAGATGGGGAACTTGCCAGTGGTTGTAAAAAGATTTAAGGAAAATGTATTCTCAGAACTATGATGAACTGCCTTCTGTGATACCTGTTGGCGCTCCACTAACATTAGGAGGGAAAGTTAAGATTCACTAATGAGAGGAGCAGTAGTGGATCATTTTAACAGGCCCTTAGGCACAAGCTTAGCTGTCCAGGATGCCTACGCTTTTGAAGAAGACTCAAAATATTCTTTGTTCTTCCTTCATAGCAACGGTATTTTCACACTTTAATGTCCCTAGCCACCTTATCTATGCTTGCTTTTGTCATGGCTGCTCAAATCAACCCTAGATTATATAAACCCGCAGAGTTGGTAGTGTGGTATAAGCTCAAAATGTGCTAGACAGCTTTAGAGCTATGTTTTTTCTAGAGATGTCAAACTTGTAATTAGAATTCAGTTACTAACATGGTGATTAAAATTCAGCAGTTGTTTTATGCATAATGTATGTAAAAGAGGAAGTGTCTGTTACAGAGTGGGAAAAGAGGTAGGTGGACTAACAAAATTTTGCAATTGAAGTTGCAATTTAAGAGAGCCCATAATTACTGTGGTCTCCAAATTGGTTGTACACACACTTCAGAAATCATGGTGAGGAATGAGAAATAGAAGCTCCTGGGAAACTGCTATGTTGAAATTACTTGTGAATTTGTGGAAATAATGCTTTCAGGTAGTTAAGTACTGTTGCGTCTAGAGTTTGTGCTGCTTGTTATAAATCCCATAACGTTGTTGTGTGGGTACATCTTCTAGTTAATCACTGTAGTCTAAGCAAGGAGTTTTACAGTGATGTGTATGTTAGTACTTAGTTTTTGATGGCTGTTGATTTAGAAACACAGCTCTCCGGATTAATTGTTGCAATGCCCACAACAATGTGTTTGTGAGAGAGAAGCGCGAATAGTATTGAAAGTGCCACTGCTGGTTCATATTGTACTCCTCCTCTTTTTGGATCTGCTCGGGTCCCTCAGATCAGTTTGGGCCTATGTTCCCTGCAGATTGAGAATTACAGTACTTGGGAATGTTTTGGAAACAATCCCCTGTCATGTATATAATTGAAGGGCTTAATGCAGGTATGTATTTCCCCCAGGTCCTTCCATAGAATGTGATAAGAAACACACTTACAGAAGGCCTAAGCAGAGCTTCCCTAAAAGCTCTTTTTCTGTCGATTGACTGCCTTGGGTACCACATGCAGATGATACCTGTTTGGTGTCTGAAGCAAGGTGGAAAGGGTGGTGGCCATTGCAATTCTGCAAAGGTGGAAGGACCTGACAGCACGTATCACTGCGAAGTATAAGAATAATCTCCCTGTTTTGCAGGTGCAGAATGTGAGGTTTGGTTTGCTTAGGGCTGTGCAGGAAGCGTAGTATATCTAGGAAACTCATATATCTGTGTCATGCAGTTAAACTGCAAAATGATCCTTCAACCTGGTTGTAAGTGTGTCAGAAGGAGCGACGGAAGAACAGTATGAGAAAAATACCAGAATTTCCTATCCTGTTTTTAATAGATGGAGAAAATAGATGGATTATTGGGCTACATTACCATGTTCTGCTAAATTGCTGCTGTTGAACTCGGAAAAATGTGAATATCAAATATTTGTCATTTTTGGAGATGGAGTGCTAGATCCTCCATAAGTTATATTCTAATAATTCAAGCAAAGATGGAATCTGAGGGCTGCTTTAAAATAAACATTTAGTGAAATTCAGGGTCCCCTTGCTTTCCTGGGGCTTAGATTTCAGTTGATCTCTGCAAAGGAGTTGCAGAACTGGAGTAATTAAATTAGCTGTGCTCCTTAATGGTCTTAAATTTAAATAATGCTTACACATAGGATGTGACTTTCCCCATTAAAAAGAGAAGCTGCTTTTATTGACTGCTGAATTGATAAAGTACTGAATTGATAAAGTGCTGCAGAATAGAAAATAGAAAAATTACACAACTTAATGGATTTCCTTTATTTCGTTAGTGTGTAATGAATATTTTTACAAAATCTAAAAGTAAGAGGAATATTTTATATAAATGAAAAAATAAGGCATTCAACTCAGCTAATGGAGTTTATTTTGTTTTCTAATCACATAAATCACTGTACATATTATCCCAAATTATAATGTCAGATTGTATTAGCCCATAACATTCATAGCAAAAATTGTCAGAATACTTAGTATTTCACTAAATTCTATGTGAATTTACTTACATTTAATTATTGCAATACATTCCATTCCATGTCAGAGCTTGAAAATTCATTATCAAGTCTTGTCATATAGAGTCCATATTTTTATATATGTAACCTTATATATGTAACCGACTGTCAGTTAATTAGAAGCATTTTAATTAATATAAATTAGCAGAACAATTTAGGTAAAAGCATCTGCTGAGGGCATAGGTCCTAATTTGGCAATATTATAATTAAACAGCATCACAGTTATCCTACTTGCATTGTATCAGTTTATGACTTTGACATGATGGGTACCACGCAGGTTTTTTTCTCTCTCCCAAGTTGGTGCATTTGATTGTAATCCTCCTGCGTGTCTATTAGCAACTATAATAGTGCAATTTGAAAAAAGCATTTACTTATAGATTTAATGCGTTTTGTATTGTAGCAGTTAATTTTGGCTTTCTCGGATAAATATCAAAAGCATTTTCAATACCTTATAAAATTAGTGGATTTTCTTCTTTGTGCATTCAAAATATTTGCTGTCTTAGGTGAGATATATATATAGAGAGAGAGGTAGATTTTCCTTCTTTTGCCTGTACTGGAGTGTAACGCCAGCAGGGACCATTTACATTTTTTGTCTAGTTCTTCACCGTGTTGCTTTGGATTTTTGAAAATTTTTCTGTCAATTACTAAGTTTTAGATCTGTATTAGATAAGTGCATCTTTAATAAATCACTGCGATTAAAAATGCAGGTGTTGAAATCAAGCAAGGGATATGCTAGGTGCTGATGTTTTTCTAAGAATAGAAAGTCAGTACATTTTTGTGGTTGCCCCTGACCATTAAGACTGGAGGAAGGTTCTTGGAGAGAATTTCTAGCCAAGCCATGTAAAGGTAATCAGACACTACTCCTTTTCTTGCCACTGGGAGGCTCCTGTTTAGACAGAGAGAAAAATAAAATTAACATTATGAAGACAGGGATAGCCCTGATAACATACATCTCACTAAATATTAAGTGGAAAACATCAACTGTTCATGTACAACTCTGTTCATAATTAGACTACATGATTATTTTAATCTTATAACGCACAAAGCTCTGTAATCTTTATAAGATTATAAAGATTAAGGCTAATATTAGGCCTTAATCGTGCAAACTCTTGCGCACCTGGTTAGTGCTGTTAGTGTGGCTAGTTGTACTGGGTATGGAATGCTTGTGATTGTAACCTTAAACTGGTAAAGAAGCATTTTTGGGGTCATAAAACCCACACATAATATGATTTTTAAAAAGGATAAAAGTACAGTACATGCACAGTTTTGCCATCCATCAGCTTATGTTCTGATCTGTAATTACTGTGAGATGAGAGTTTTAAAGTATGGGTCAATTTATGGTAAACACTACTTGATCACATGTTTTTGGAGACTGAATTAATAAAGCTAAAGAGGTTTATCTGCTCTAACTAAAAATTGATTCTGAAAATGGCTGCTGCTTTTTCTTTTTTTTTTTTCAATTGTATTGGTGGCCTCTTTTTCTTTATGCAATTGCATCATCCTTTTTCAGTTTCACATAGTTCCAAGTAGGTTTTGGCTAACAATGCCATTTGTTGTGTGCAAAACAAAAGAATCCTTTCTCTAACATTGAGTTGTTAATAGTTGGGGGGAAAGAAAGGAAATTTGTATTTTCTGTAGATGAGTAAGCAGGTGTAACACTCAATATGTAGATTTGGATGTGAAGATTACATCTTTGACACTTTTTCATGAGCAGAGCTTTGTTTTAAGCTATGAAGATTTACTAGGAAAGATTCATATTCAGTGTAGTCCCAGAGAACCATCAGTTCAAAAGGAACTTAAAAGATTATTTTTGCCCTCAATGAATTAACACAAGTGTTTCTGTTGCTCCAGTCCAGAATCCCTTTACACATTAGATTATTCTCGAAGTTAGAACCAAAATCTTGCAACTCACAGGACAATGAGGTTAGCTGCCCTCGAGTGCTCTTGTAAGAGTTCATTCAGGCGGACTTGGCGGTAACTCTGATTAAAACAAAACAGAGGAAAAGAAAAAAAAATAAAAATCAGTTAGGTCGGTGGTCCCCAGTTCTGGTTCCTCATGGACTTCTACACCACCCATTGCCTGCAAGATTTTCTGCTGTTGCTCTGGCAACATTGAAAGCCAGGTCTGCTCTGTGGTCTAGAGCGATAGAGACAGCAAAATACGAGGCTAAGCTATGCTTCTGGATTAGCATAGTTTCATGGGGACCAGAGTTGTTCACCACTGTGTAAGATTTCCTGGGGATGGGGATTATTTTTGTACTGACAGAGTACTAGAGCTGGCTCAGACATAGTTTTTAAATATTTCTTTGGCTATGGAGTATAGGTACTGTGTAGAGACTCTATTGTGCTATTGTTTGATGGAGGTTAATAGATTAATTCATCTATTTTGTAAGTGTCCAGCTGCTGTGCTGGTAGGGCTGAACGTCACTGTGTAAGTGAGCACCTTGCCAGAAATCCACCTCTTAAACAAAAGTCCAAGAGTCTGGAGTAAGATTTAGCTATTTATGTATTGTTTATTTCTATGGACTTTTACAAATTGCGTAAGTGGCTGTTACTTTGAAACTCAGCCGAGATCAGGCTCAGGTCCTCAAAGTTTTTTATAATTTAACACAAGTCATAGGGAACAAGAGACCAGGGCAGTTTTTTGTAGAGGGAGATTGCAGCATGGGAGATAGATGTATCTTAACTGGTCTTAGAAATTTTATTCTCTCTTTCCCTGGAGAATGTAAAAAGCTGTTTTTTCTCTGTTCAGACCTTGAATTTTCCTTCTCTACAGAAATTTCACTATTCTCTTACACATGCTATATAGGTAAGAATCCTCATAATTTAGCCAGTTGTTATCTCATGAGAGTCATCCTGTAACATCACCCTTTATCTGTGCTGCCAGGTTTTTCTCTCTTGAATTTTAAACGTGTTCTAATGTCCTCCATAATATTCCCAGAACTGCCTTACTTCTGAAGATAAGGGGCATGTCTTTCTAGGTATGTAAGCTAAACTTTTTGTTGCTGTTCTTATGTTAAAGAGAGATTTGGCATTTTCATATCGCTGACTACTTCCAACCTATGGGTTTTTTTCCTGGTTCTTTAGTTAGTGACCTAGATAAGACCAAACTTAATCATGTATCTCTTTCCTGTTGTATCCTCACTGGTTCTGCATACAAGTGTGTGTATCTGGGATTATATTCCCATTGTCTTTTATACTGAAATGTTCTAAGGGCTCTGACTCCCAAGTTTTGATGATTTATGCTGAGAGTACTTCAAAAGTTTTCTGCCCGCAGCTAACTACCATAACTTTATGCTGGTTATCAAATCTATGAAAGGGGTAATACAGTGAGCAGTCAGTCTGCTTCCCTGCCGCTGCAGTCGGTAGTGTAGTGTGTTATCTTAAATCACCATTGATTTCAGCTTATGTTAATGTCAGGCTGTGACCTCTAGCGGCTCTGAGCTCAGACTCACAATCCTTGCTTCACTGAGGAAGTTACCAGCACCATAAAGTGGAGATAACTAAACTCTCAGTGCACTCAGGTTAATCCAACAGCAACCATAAATAAAATTGCTAGATTAATTCTCTGTCAGTTAGAGGAGAACTTGTCTCTTAAGGGTAGAAGAGTTTGCAGTGTGCTTTCGGCACTGGCCTGATGAAGCCTGGCGGTTCTTTGCTAAAAAGGTATGTTCCAACAGAATTAAAGAGCAGCCTGGGCTCTTGTTCACCCAGTGGATCAGCCAGCATCAGTCTCAGAGTGCTCCTGAACTGTGGGAGAGCTCCTGTGTTGTACGCAGGTTTAGTCTTCACTCTGCCGTTGAGGTAAGAATCTGTGTTAAATCTTGCCTTTGGAAAAATTCCTGGAGCCAGTTGGAGGGTCTGGATGCAGTTCTAAATTTCCCAAAGTGGTGAATGTTTGGAACTGCACTTTCTAAGATGCTCAAGCTCTAAAACAGTGGAGCCATTTAATAAACCTCTAAGCAGATCTTACTAGATTGGGCTCAACACAGTACTGTGTGGCTGCTGGTTCAGGGGTGGTTTTCATCTGGCTGGCTCTGATGTGGGCACAGCTTCTCATCAGCATGGAAAATACTGGGTAAACATGCCAAGGTCTTACAGAATGCTGAATAATGCAATCGTAACACACCTCTGCCGTGTTTACAATATAAATCCAATTTGTAAATATCAAATACAGGTTTGTACATGCCATGTTTCTAATTTTGTATCTGGTATTTCACATTTTCTTACTAATCGCCTCAAACTTCTGGAGTGTAAGAAAAGGTACAGATGTAAAAAGGTAGGCAGGGCTTTACCTTCTCCTTGAACGCTTCCAGCTCTGCATCTGTAATTTTCCATGGAGTCTCTCGCTTTAATTTCTCAGCAGTTGTTATATCTTTGCAGCTTTCATGGAGGCGATATGGTTCAATCATCTCTTCAAAGAATTTCCAGCTGAAACAGGAATTACAAAGCAGGCCTTGCTGCAGGGTATGAACTCACTAACATACAGACACTGTGTATGGCAGGCACCACTGACTATAACTGTAGCTGAAAACCAGCAAAATCTCTAAATATTCTTTGCTACATTGTGCTTCGAGTTATAGCTGTGACACTTCAATATGTTGGGGTTATTTGAGAATAATTAAAAGGTTATTTGAGGATAATTAAACACTGCATTTGGCCTATTATAGTTGCAGAGAATTTTCTATGTTTTCCTGGTTGTAGCAAAAATACTGAAATGAGTTCTACAGTAACTCCAAACTGCAGTATATTGGTTACTAATGTTAACAATGGATATGGGTCTCCTCCTCATAAATACTGAGCTTTTATTATTGTTTTAGCATTAGCTGGAGCCATTGCCTGACTGATAATAGTTTTACTGTTACAGTTTTAATGAAATGGAGAAACAGCTGGTATAAATCTGTGGCAAGGGGCTGAAGGAAATGCTGTAGGTTTTTTGCTATATGGGGGCTCAGATTTGTGTTCATTTCCCAACTTTTCCATGGATTTTCTCGCTAAATTTCAATTTGTTTCTTGAAGCTTTTGATTGTCATCACCTGGAGAAGCTTATCATCCTTCTGTACTTCCCTGCTTGCCCTTCTGTTGAAAGTTTCTATCATCCCACAGAGACCTCGGGGCATTTCTTTTATATTAATATAAGTGTATTTCTATGAGCATTTTATGCTGACAGGCCTCACTGTGAAATGAAATGGGAGGCTGGGCGCAGGTTGAACTTTGCTATATGGCCAGGAAGTCAAGAGATGGGTTAAAGGATGGGACGTGCAGCATTTAATGTTGCTGTTGCTAAGTTGCCAGAGTTTGTCAACATCCTTAGTGCCTGTTTCAGTATGCAAAATAATGATAATCCTCTTATTAGTGAAGAAAATGGGATACTAGCTGGGAAAGAGATACAGTGGACTAGCAAGTGTCTGGCAAGATGGTGCTGATGCAGCAAATGTGTTTGTTTTTTATGTTAATGCCATATACGAATTCTTTTTAATAGGTTTTTTTTTAATGTAAAATCACTGCATAGTACTGGAAAAATGAGAAGTGTTCTACACAGTTCTTTATGTAATTAAAAAAACCTGAGTGATCAAGAGGGCACTAGTAAGTGACTTTAGGTATCTAGTAATAAAATCTTTATATTTTTTTAATTGCATTTCCCAAGTCAAAATCTCCAATGCACTGTAGAAACACTGGTGAATCTAATACTGTTTTTTCAAAGTTATCAGTGTGTGGAGAAACGGGACACAGAAGGATTAAGAGACTAACCTGAGGTTGCACTTGAACACAGAGGAAAAGCTTTGGGTGGGGAAGAGGAGCCCTTTGACTATGAAATAGCCATGGACCTATGAAGAGGGAAGTAAGGGATGGGATGGAAGATACCATAGCAAGGTGAGAATGTTTTCAGAGGATCTTTAAGACCAAGAGCAATATTGTGAATTGAGTTAGGAATCAGTTATTCCCTGAGGAACCTGCTATATACTTTTGTCTACATAAAGCAGAAGAAATAGGTGATTTCTATAGAGATATATTTTAGAAAGCAAGGACTTGAAGATTTATTTTTCTTTTTAGCTAATACAGTTGGAGGTGGAGCTTCCTGCGCACTGTTTCACCAACTTCCTAACCTATGCCTAAGAACATTAATTCTTTAGATAAGTTAATTTTTAAAAACATTGAACCTTCATTATATTTGAGTGATACGGAATTATTATAATGTTGTCCTCATGGGAAAGGAGAAGTATGCTTATGTTTGGCTAGAAAAATGTTAAGTTTATGAACTCATGGTAAAACCCAGAAGGCAGAGATGTTGATTTTACAAGAGAACTGTGACTGACTGAATAATATGATGAAGGGAAGTCTATGGCAACCTAAATAGAAATGAAAAACCATCATAAAATGCCTGTTAAATTTACTGGCTTGCAAGTATGGTGTCTAATTAGTCTTTATTAAAATTAAGTCTTATCATTGCAACATAAAGAAAAAGGCTTCCTATAGTTTTGACCCTTTGAGTTGTGATTGTTAAAAGGTTCTTTTTCCTGCTCTAGGCACTTAGGAATTGATTGCAATAAAGTGACAGTGTTATTCTTTGTGGTGTGTTCTGTGTTTTTTGTAATGCTCAATGTAAAAGAAACAAGCTCCCGATAAAGGCCGACTGAGAAATAATGGATTTTGGCAATGTTTCTTACCTCTCTTTCGTGGGCTTTATATTGATATCACAAATGATATTAATATCAGCGAATTTTATTCTGAATTTGCTTAGAAGTGAAGCCATCCTGAAAACAAGAGAGAACATTTTATCACTATATTTCTGAGTGCCTTGCATCAAAGAGCACTCATAAATGAGTTAAGATATCAAATGCAGTTGTCTCGTTATCTTTAATTTTATGACAAATTACTTTAAATGCTTTAGTATTTCAGTTTCCAATTACAGAACTGGATTGATGTGATTGCTGTAGTATAATTCATTTAACTGATGATTGATGAAAATCACAAAAAATTGAAATAAATAGCAGAGGGAAGGGTGTTTACATTTTGTGAAAAAAATGGTACTTTAAGTATTTGCAAAGGCTTGAATTATAAAGGAAATATTCAAAAATATTCAAAATACAGTAGGACAGAATTCTTCAATACTTAGAGAAGGGTTCTGTTATTCTATTACTATCAGAATTCTATGCATGGAGTATGTACAACACTGGTAGTATATATGTTGGTGAAAATTTGGTTCGGAAGGTTGATGTGCAATGCTTGAGGAAACTTTTTCATTTATGAAATTATATTGATCCACTTGCATGTTGTCTTTACATATTTTCATAAAAGAAAATACTTTGCTTTTCTGCCCCAATTGGCAGGAGGAGTGGTTTATCGCTTTGTGTGTGTTTGTGCTGAGGTTAGAGAGGTTTAGTTAGGTCAGTTTTGCCTTTGGTTGAAGCATGGTTGGGAACATGTGTCTTCTTTATCTTCTCCGCCCGCCCCTTTTTTTTCCACCCTCTATTTTTTTTTTTTTTTTTTGTATGTAAGCTTTGCAATTTGAAAAGGTCAAAAAGTTCCTAGGAGCAAACCATGATAGAAATACATATTTACTTATGACCTGAGAATTTACTTGTTCTTTCTTTTATATAAGAAGAACATACTGCTTATATAAATCTTGATGTCCCCTGGGGCAATCCTTGTTTTGAAAGCTAAAAAGAGCAAAGTCTCAACTTCTGTGGAAAGGTTTTAGTATTTGGGAATTACATGTTAGCAAAAGTCCAGGTAAATTTAATTTCTGAATTGGAAATGCAATGGATGAAATTGTAAATAGCCACCCAGCCTCCAGACTTGTCTCTTTGAAGGCTTCTGTGTGTGATGGGTAGAATATGCTGTTGAGGAAAGCTAATGTTTAGGGAGAAATACATATACGTATTCTTTTCTTGGAGGCAAATTGTCAACTGTACTGACCATGCTGTTCACTCTGAGTTTTGTAGGACAAGCAGTGTATACAGGTGCCAGAACTATCTCTGTGAAGATCTGATATGTTCTGACAAATCCCATTTGATGTCAAAACCTCCTACTCCCTCTCAACAAAATTTGGTGACCTGAGTGCCTAGATCCAGGAGTTGGTTGCAGTCCTGAACGGCCAAGTGTGGGCAGACTCTGGACAGGGAGCAGAGAATGCTTCCCTGCAGGTCCTTGAGCAGCTGTAAGGTGGGGTTTTTTTACCCAATGATAAGAATAGTTTGTACAAACACTTGTGAATCCCTTCTACAGAAGCATGTGACATTTAGGGTGACCTGTACAACTAACAGAACCACAGCAGAGTAAAGTTTGCTTTATGTGAAAGCAAAAGCTTAAGGGAGCATCAGTGTGGCAGCTGTCTTTCTGAGGCTGGCTAAATTCTAACTCCTGTCCTTGTGTCCGCCTCACTTGTTTTCCAAGTTTTGGTTGGACGTTGATTTTAACTCACTATGTGGTGCTGCTGCTCTTTGTTAAGCAGTTACTGACTTCCATCGCAAATTGAACTGCTTCCACCAGTCGTGAAATGACTGTGCCTCTAGCATGTAAAGTGCTTTGGAAAGAAAGATCTTATATACAGTGATGAAGAAAGTAAGTTTATATTAGTACCTTTCATTTGCTTGAAGGTGAATGATGATTATGAAATCTAGACTTTTTTTGAAAAGCTAAGTCAAATCAACTTGGTCTTAAAGTTGATTAACTTGCTCTTTAAGGTTTTTATATTTTACCACGGTTAATCACATTTATGTGAGCTATCTGTCTATGGTATTTGCATATGAGAAGCTTCATGTGCAATTTCACTTACTGTTAACTGGACAATCTCATGTAAATCCCATAAAACTAATTATATTCTCATTACAGAGCGCAGACCGCTCTTCTTAGGGAAAGGAATATGAGCTATTAATGGGAAAAATCGCTGGATGTGTTTCCTTTGGTAATCACCATTTACATTGAGCCTTGAGGGCTATGCCATAAGCTCAACACCTTTCTATCAAGTACATCTTTTTTTTTTTTCATGCTGTCCACAGTACAACACACCAGTTGTGCCGAGAAACTCCCAGCTTCCTGTTGTATATGCGTTATATTCAGCAGCAATTCAAACTTTTTAAACAGTGAGACAAATATAGTTATATTTACACTAGTTTTTCTTCTTCAATCCTATTGACTTTTCCTCCAGTGAAGATCCTTAATTTGCAATTTTTCCACTTCTTCCTGATAGTTAGAATGTAAGGAATTAGGATTGTTAGACCTGGAAGAACATACAAAATTGCAGGAAGATCAAATTAGTGCATTGTGCGGTAAAAATTCCTCCCTTCACTTCGGCAGTGTTGGATGTAAGTTAATCTTAAAACATTTAAGCCAGACAGAAAATTGACTATGTAATCTCAAAAGAAAACAGTTTTGTGCAAATCCCCAAGTCTGTTTTTATATTTGGTAACACAGAAATCTGTCTCCTTGCAGTTCTTGCTCGAATTCCTTACCTCCATCATCGAACAGCCACCAAATGTCAATTGTACCTTTTCCTTGCTTCTTTTTAAATTGAGTGCTGGCTTCTAGCAGCTTCTGATTGAATTCACCCACGTGCATTGACTGGATTGTGTTAATGGTGCTCTCTGTAATGAGAAAGAAAAAATGTGGAAGGATTTCTGATGAGTGAGGCAATAAGTAACTTCAGGGAGCCAAGCGGAGAGAAAGCTTGAGGAAAATGAACTGTTTCTGACATAATTTCTATACTTTAAAGCTGAAAAAAATTGCAGCGCGGGTGCTATGGACTTTTAATATACCCATACACACAGAAACCCAAGCTTATGTAATACTTTGTCACTAGGTTATAACTTCTTGAAAAGGGTTATCTGATTATTTGTTCTCTGGATCTTTTTAGTTAATTTAAAACTCACTGGGGCCTTAAAAAGCAGTTGGGAAATATCTGGTAGATTTTAGTAGTAAATGGCATCATTTTGCATTATTTCCAAGCTGAGCTGCCTGTTGTAAAATACCAAACTCCCTGAAATGCACAGTATAATGATGGACAAAGACAGCTAATGGGGTACAGTGAGAGCACGGGTGAAGCTAAGAAAACATAAGCATATGTGGCAACTTCCCTATGCTTGAGAGGGTCCTTGTTAATTGAAAATAAACTTTGATTCTTGCTGTTTGCTTGGCTGGCTTTAAAAAGTACTGTCTTGCCTATGTGCTAACAGTATCTTCTCTCATTCCATTTTTTGAAGCCTGTGGCTTTATTACTGTTTCTTTTTCAATGATTTTAAAGAGATGGTGTCAGAACAGTATTTTAAATGGAGCAGACAGGCTGCTTCAGAGGTTTTTCCTCTGATCTGCTGGGTTCTGAAAATGCTTTGTTTGGTTTTCCTGTATTTCTAGAGTGTGGATAGGATAGTTCTGAAGCAGTTACTGGGTTTCCTTTACAGCTCTAGCATCTATGCTGGACAATGCAACAACTCTGGGGAGGATGAATGTATAAGCAAAATGGAGAGGCAGGGATATTTATTAACATCATCTATCTCGTATATAGAGCCAAAGTGTATAATATATATTTTCTTTATGCCTTTCTGAACTAAATCGAAAATGGTAGTTGAAACAGGGGTTCACATTCTTGTGGTATTTGTTATAAAAATATGTTCTACTGAAGCCTGCAAAATGAACTGAAGTCTGCCAAGTAAAGAATAATGACATTTTATGTTTTCAATCTGTAGATCTTCTTGATACCTGTGGGAGTTGCATGCACAGCCAGATGGAATAGTCTCTGCAGGTGAAAATTCTGAAAATACTTGTCTGCATACAAGCATGGCTTCAGGTGGGTCATTATCGTTACAGGCTAGCAATTGTGAAAGGAGACCTTTAATTCTGTCTGTATTACTGTATCATTTTGCTATATCTGAAATGTAATTTTGATTTCATCACCTATACATTTAAGTTATGCGTTAATTAGTTATTTGACAGCATGCTTTATATGTACTTTCAGTACTTTTACCACCTTCATTTGTACATTTTAATGAAATTATGCTTAGAATATAGAGCAGTAGTGCTATTTTTACCTGTTTTTCAGCTGGGTACTGGGAGTGCGTGTGTGTATGTTGAGTAAAGTGAGATTGCTTGTTCCCTGAATATCGTGCATATGTTCCTGTTTTCTTTAAAGAGGAGAAAAAAAGGCCTCGTGTTTAAAAACTGAAAAAAAACCTATTAAAAAAACCAACAAAACAAAAATCAAGTTGTTCTCTATTCCTCAAACCTTAATAACTATGTGCTATTTTTGACAAACAGAATTCAACATAAGCTGAGCTGAGAAGTTTGCCTAGCAAATGAGGGGTTGAAAAATAGTTGTGTTTTATGAGGTGGCGTGTCCTACCAGTAGAGGACGGTCGCTCTATTCTGCATTACATGGTTGTGGCCACCAAGACAGGATTGATCCGGGTAGGTGCTGTTCTAGGGGCTTTTGTGTGGCTCAGGAGTTTTGGCCTTGGAGTCAAAGTCCAGTTTGCATATTGGTGAAAATGTGATGTATTGAAGGGTCAGGGAGAAGTTGTCATTCTGGAACTTACCCTTTTTTGTTTCATGTTTTGAGATATTGAGCATGTTGGCTTTTCTGAAGAATCTGCAGATGCCACTTTTTCCTTCTTCAAAATCATTTTCTTTAATGGTAGCTTCCAGTGCCAATCTCTCCTGCTCCAGCTTCTCCAATTCCTCTGTATATTGGGAAAAGTAAGGGAACTGGTAACACATCATTTTCTATTTTCAATTAAATCACTTACTGAAATAATGGCAGTGATGTAATTGCTGTTGTGGTAATTTGTACACAATGTAAAGCTGCAGGGAGGAAAAACTCTTTTAAAATGCTTTTCCTTGCAAACCAATAGAGAGGAGGAAGCTGAATTCATCTCTGGAAGCCCTAACTTAGGGTGCCTACGCCTACAGCAGTGGTGTCTACTAAAGTGCAACTCAGCTGCTTTCAGGTTTTCTCTTCCAGATCAAATTAGTATTACTGCATAGTTACATGAGATACTATTTATTGAGTTATCTTTGTGGATTTGTTTGGTTGGTTTCTTTCCCCAAGAATTTGAAAACACATCAGGAATGCTGTTTTCCTAAAGTGAGAAAGATGATGTATTGGGTTCCAGCCCTTGGGTCCCTATTCTAAGAACAAGGTCACGTGGCTTTGGACTTTGAGATTCTCAGAAATATGTTAAAAAAAATCCTGAATATGCTATTAGTTGCTATGCTGAAATATTTTTAATGTTTTAATTTTTTTCAGCATTTGCTGCAAAGATGTAAGATTTAGCTAACATTCTGTAAATTCAGTAATACAAAAGAACAATTTCATTTAGCAAATTTAGACTTTTGCTTAGAAAAAGGTACCACGTGTTATTGTGGAATGTATATTATGGTGAGGCACTAATTAATAGGATACAGACATTTGCCTGCAGAAAGCTTTTTTCATAAGAAAAACTTTTATTTGAGTAATACATGGACTAAGAGTGAGGTAAATTCATTTAAGACATTGTGTTTAAAAAAAAAAAAAAGAGAAACAAAACAAACCCAAACCTTCACTAGTCAGTGCTCTGTTGGCACTCTCAATTGCCAACAGAAAAGTATATAATTTCTTTTACTTTACAATCCATGACAGCCATATGCTTCTGATTATTAGACATGATGATAGTCGCTAACTTAATGGTTACTTAAAACTAAAATTTCAGTCCTCTATTAAGCAGAATGCTGTAGCAAGTATAATAGAATACAATGATGTCTTTTTCCCCCCCTACAGAGACTTTGTATCTGCTTCAAAAC
>VYZM01020685.1:436921-457489 GCA_013398915.1 Dromas ardeola
TGCTTCAAAACATTTCTGCGTATTTGAAGGTTTTCCTTCCCCCCCCCCGCCCCGTGTTACTAATTCTTTCTGGTTCCTGGCGTCTTAACACTTGCAGAACATTTGCTAGTTTGTAAGAATGCAAAGTTGGTATTTGCTGTAATTTCACTAATGTTCTGATGACTGTGTCTTCTGAGCAGCCAGCTTCTAACTTAGAGCAAGCAGAGAGACAGGCAGATCTCTTTGACTTATCAGCAAGAGAGAGGAAAAAAGCTTGATTAGTTTGAAATTTTTTTCTTAAGTCCCCGTAATTTTGCCCTGTAGCTCTCCATGCACATCAACCTGCTGGAGTCTGCTGGGTGAATATTCATCTACCCTTGTTTCTTAAAGGAGTCTCTGGCGCCTTTTTAATTCTGAGAGGTGATTTGCTTTTGAGGGTTGCTTCATCCTGGAATCCGTCGTCTTTAATTTTGGTTTTAATTAGCTAAGGTACTTATGTCCTTTCCGGGTGTTCTTCCCAGCAGTCCTCAGCACGGTCTGTGTGTCTCTGGGCAAGTGGGGAGAAGCTGGAGGCAGATTTACAGCAGGCGGCAGCAAAGAGTCGCCGTTCTTTTTTATGCCTGCCTATGTTCCTTGTCTATGGATTTTATCTAATTCCTTTATAACACAAAAGATTTCTCTGGTGAGGAGGACAAAGGACGCTAGGAGTAATGTCCATGTTTAGACTGTATCTGTCTGCTTAAGTGGACAAACTTACGAGAAGTGGAAAATTATCGCACTGAAAACCTAGAGAATTGTTCTGATGGGGTTTTTATAAGGAGTCATTCCTTCCTCAGGGTACCCGAGGAATCAGTAAGACCTCTGTGTCCTAAAGATGAAAAGGAAGGATGAAGGCCACCATGTATGTGGCTCTTGGAAGCCCTTCGTTTAGGTGCAGCTGCCTGCATGCTCTGTCTCCCTCTACCTTTTTCACCCAGGTGGCATGTCTCCCTGAAGGTATGGTGGAAGGTTTTCTCTTTCCCCCTGAGACAGGCACCGCTAACCTAAGGAAGAATGAACAAAAAGGTGAAAAAGAGAACTGATGTTTCCTGTGGGTTCCAGTTTTTTTGCATGGGGTGAGAACCTCCTGGGCCCCAGTGTTCCAAAAGTACAGCTTCCTGATTGCCGCAAGTCCCAGAGATCTCAGGTAGGCAGAGGGAGGAAGATGTGACAACAGCAGGAAGGAAACATGCCACAGAGTGAGTGTTTGCTGTGGCACAGCATGATTTTACTGCTTTAGTCTGCCCCTGTGCTGGAAGTGCTTTGGGAGTTGGGTTGAGTTCTCTGGTGTGCAGAGCCCCTTAATGTGTGAGGCTTGGCCTCCTCCTGTCACTGACAGTGCTTCAGCAAGGATTTCGGGCAGGATTGAAACTGCAGAAGCAAGGAGGAACTGTAGAAGTTACAGGCATAGGAACCTCGTAGAACCTTCTAGAAACCACACAGTGGCCCTAAGACTATGGTCAGATTCCTTCTCGTGCTGAGCATGTAACCAGCACACATATTCAGCTGTTGAGTCACCACATACCTTGAACCTGGAGCACCTGAGATATATCAAATCCTTGGCTAATTCTGACGATAATCATGCCGAGCTCAAAATCAAAGGCATCGCTGAAAAGAAAGAAAAAGGAGAATAAATATCCTTTCACATCATGCATGTCAGTGGGGAAAACTACTTTGAGCAGATCAGTAAAAGTACTCAGAGGGAGGTATTACTGCCATGTACTAGGCTGCTCTAGGTAAAATCGCAGAAGGAATTGCCCAAGAATAAGTAAAGTACTATTAACTTTCTTCCCTCATTTGAAAAAAGGGTATCATTGGGCATGGGAACAGATAGGCTATTCCTGAAATGGGTCTTTCTGACAACGCTTTTTAGGAACAAGGTTGCCATTGGGTAATTTTTTTTCTCCCTTCTCTGAGGAAAAAAAAAAAGCTGGGGTGGGTTTTGTTGTTTTTTAACTCGCTTCAGTTTTACAAGTGAATTTTCAGCAAGAATCTAAGAAACCAGTTTCTAAATGACTATTTCCTGGTGAAATCCCAACCCACAGAGCTGCTGAGCCTTAGGCACGCATGAGATTTGAAGCAAGGCTCTTCCTCTGTCTCCTAGGCTTAAAAGAAGAATTCCATGATGTACTCTTATTCCCCAAGTATGTACGTTAGGGTTGTTTTTCTTTGAGCTCCTGCCCACTAAAATGGGAAAATACAGTTCTGCAAAAGCACTGCTGACAGCAGTGCAGTTTCTTTATGTAGCATTGTCAAGCCACACCAGGTCTGACAGTGCCAGGTGTTTGCTAAGCAGATCTTGCTAGGTGTGTGAAGCCAAGGAGCCTTTTTTAATGGGCAGAAACTTCTGTTACAGAGTTAGCATGTGTGAACTCAGATTTGTAGGTGTTTTCTTACATTGTTTCTACGCATCAAATTCTGTATGGAAATGCTATATTAATCTAGTCTAAGAGGAGTAAAAAAAGGAGGTGCTGAGCTGTGACTTACTGTATAACGCCCACATAGTTTTCAACTTGCATGGCAGTGGCATTTCTCCAGTCCTTCTTAAATCCAATCACCAAGGTATTTGGTTTCATTCTACCCAAGCCTGAGGCCTAACAATATTAAAACACTGCTTAAGAAGGTACACACACATGCTTTTACTGTAAATGAAAAATAATGGCAAAAGATAACTGAAATAATGTTCTGGAGACACTTACAACTAGATTGCATTTCATGAATGTCCTTCATGCTCATAACCATGCAGGAAGCAGAAAGATTAGCTCTAAATCATTCCAACTATAAATGATTTTAGATGACAGAAATGTAGTTTTGCTAAATTAGCATTCATTTGCATTTCTTCTGACATGCTCTCATTAAAATGGTTCAATAACTTGGAATCAAGAGAGAGTTCAAGCACTGTTTATATGCTCATTCTAACATAATAGCATAAAGCTTTTATCAGATTTGGAATACTCAATACATTAACTGGGTCTGAAGTCTCTTAAAACACCTCAGATATGCAGAGAAGGCATATCCTCTTAAGAATAATTTTTTTTGCCTTGAACTTAGAAACTGTTGGTGTTCTGTTTGCTGTGTTCTTTCCAAAAGATTATCCGAAATTAGCTGAGCATGCTTTATAGATAAAATTACAGTTTATAAACAGGAAGAACAAATGGTTTGTCAAGATATTAGATTGCCCGCATAACTGAGCCTGGATGCTAAAACCCAAACAAGTAAGGGTTGTCAGATCTAGACTCAGCTAACCTCATTTTTATAGAAATCTAAATACTCAATGTCTTGGGAACCTTCAGGAGAAGACCCACAAATACACCAGCTTGTCCAGCTGTTACACTTGCCAATTTTTACTACTAGCAAAAAGAAAATAGATAAAAACTGTTGGAACCTTTGTGAGTTTTTTTGAGTAGCGCTGATACATTTGCACTATTTATATTGAAGTGAATAACTGGTTGGCAAAGCAATGCAGATGTCCTTAGGTTACAATAATGATGATATGGTTGTCCTTCTGTTTGCTGGAAAGGAATTATTTGTGGTCCAGTAGTTGACTTTGGCAGTACTGTTCAAGCAGTAATGGAAAGGATCATCAGACTGTAACAGTTCTCAAAAACATCAGAAGGATCTCCTACTGAGACACTGTATAAACCCAAGATGAAGTGTCCTTGTGAGGCTTTGATAGAACAAAAGGATCTTTATTAATAATATTTCATCTTGCTCAATTGTACCATCCATTCAGCAAGTGTACAAAGAGCACTGGTAGCCTAACAGTAGGTGACTGTTACCCAGAGTATTTTAGTCAATTCCCTACTGTCTCAATTTGCACTGATGTCTTTTCAGCAGTGTATTTTGTGCAAAGGATGGGAATTTTCTCTACATATTGCCTCAGTACCTGTATGTTTAAATATTCACGTATGTGAGAGAGGGAGGGAGATGGGAAATATGGAAACAGTGCCTCTGTGCCTTCATTAAAGCCATTTTAAATGGACTGTTGGAAATGATCTTCTATATTCTTAGAGTAATAGAAAAATATTGCAGACTTTTATTTAGATGGCCTTCTCTCTGTTTGCAGAAAATGTATATTACACATTTTCAGTTTTCAATTAATGCAAAAATATTCTCAGATATTTAATATTCTGCATAACACCAAGCAATAGAATTAATTTGAAGTATATCAAGTGTTGGCTGCATAGACATTCATATGTTGCCCTGTAGATGCCTCTCTATTTTTATAATAGTGTCTTGTTCATTTATGAGAGAATCAGTCTGCCTTGTCTCATAGTTCCATAGCCCAGAACTAGATCTCTTTATGAAATAACCTGTAATATAAACACATGTACCCCCGGAATGCCTTTTCTGCTTATAACATTATCCATGTATACACAGGACTTCTTAACAAGTAAACAGTAATGCTTTACATAAAGGGATGCTTTGATGTACCACTCCTATGTGTTCTGTAAACAAAAAGCTTACCTGAAGTAGACTTTTGACTCCATCTCTGAAGCTGTCAGCTGCCACTGCCGCATAAAAGGCTTTTCTTTTGTTCTTTGTGAGCCAGGCCTGCTTTTTTGCCATGCCACTGTTCATCTCCTTAACACACAGCTTGCGTGGTCCCTGCATGATACGATAAAATATTATTAAGAAGGCTTTGTATTATACATCACACAGTGATTTTGAAGGAGTTACCTAGTCTGCTGTGGAAGTGAATGGAGAGAGTCAGAAAAATACATTTCCAAAAAGGGTCCACAGAGATTCAGCCCTTTGAAAAGAACTATGCTGCTAACATAATTCACATTCTGTTCGAGAGGGCTGAGGCTGTTAATGCTACTTAAATATAGTGATTCTGACAGAAAGAAAGACTAATATGGATTGTAACATCTTAGAAAAATATCTAAGGTATGATGAAGCATCTCAGAGTGAATAAATTTCCTCCCTGACTCGACTACGTAAACAAGTGTCAGCAGACCTAAATATACAAAGTTAAGCTGCTGTCTAATAGTAAGAGAAGTGGGTTGTTGCCATGCAATTAAAGATGCAAATGCCTTTGCCACCAGGTTCTTCCAGCGGTCATCTGGTAGTTTAATGAGACAAAATCCATGTGCGTATCCAAGTCATAAGACATGATATACTGACTTGGCAGCAGAGAATGGGCTGGCAGTGGGTCCCCAAAAGATTAGGCCCAGGGAAGACATCAAGTGTGCAAGCATGGCCTTTAGAAAGATTGAGATATGTTTTGGGAAGCATGTATCTGGAATTTAATTGATTTTAAAAAATCTGTGTTCTTAAGTTTGAGTTTAAGGTTTGCTAGGCTTTGTTTATTCCCTTTCACGTTGTCCTTAGGAAACTGAACCAGTAGTCCAGGTCTTCTGCAGTGATGATGAACCTTTGAGAGGGACACTCAAGAGCCTCAGGTACTGGTTTTAGCATTATCGGGCTGGACAGGTAGTCTTTGCTTTCCAAGGCAGAATAGTAGAGCAGAATTGTAAACTGTGGGAGAATGTCCAGCAATATCAGAGACAGAAGCAGTAATTAGATGGGCCACAAGGATGGAGCTGACTTGGAATCCAGTGAGTATTTCTGTGTGCTTAACTCAGGTAGTGGTGCCAGTTTGGTTTGTTATAAACAGATAGTTCTGAACTTTAGTTTGCTGCAGAGTTTCATTTCGTGCAGAACTAATTTTTTTGTGCTTTTCAAAATTTCTAATGTTTTTGAGGATGCTAGAAAATTGCAATTTTGGTTCCAATGGAACAGATACCTAGAGAAAATGGTAGAATTTTCCAATAATGTAAAACTAGGAAGGCTTGGTAAACTCATGCTCAGGAGACTGTATTTCAAAATTCATATTTAAATCTTTTGCATTTAAAGTAAGCTAGTATATGGTAGCTTCTTTTGTTAAGCTGGGAAACTGGTTAAAATAGAGCTGAGGGAGATTTAGACTTTTTTTTTTTATCCGTAGCAAATACCGTAAGCTCAAAATTTATTTCCGAATCAAGAATAGTGTAAAACTTGAACTGCAAGAAATTGTTTCCAAAATGAAATGTATGGGAAGGATCACTTAATTCAAAATCAATTTCTAAAAGGTGATTTTGAATGTAAACCCAAAGTATCCTTCATTCAAAACTTTTCAGCCTTACCGAAACTTTTTTTTTGCCTTTCTGGAAGAAAACGGGATCTACTATACATTTATATAGATGTAGAAATAACTGCACTACATTTACTTCTAGTGAATTGGCATTGGCTGTTAGGAAATGAGGCCTTCAAATTAAACTTTCTAGCTAGTTCTATCTAAAAACCAGAAAACAGCATTGAGAAAGAAGCTGTGAAATGATGTGGCATATTTCGTATATCACATTTTTATCTGCCCCTTTTTCATTAGAATTATATATATAAAAACTGAAGTTTGACCTGACCAAAAGCAGGCTGGGTTGATGCTCACTCTGGTGTTGTCTCTCATGTATGGTTCTGAACTTCTTACAGCTATTTGAGAAGTACAAGGGAAAGGATGGGAGGGTCCATGTGATCTTCCTTTAATGAGATCACGCTACATTCTTTGGCGATAGTAAATTTATTGGAGTTAGTTTGCATTTAATAGGTGTAACTTAAGAAGAGCTTGATCCTGGCTGTTGGAAGAATAGTGTGAAAAGCTGAGAATAGTAAGCTGAACAATAAGGTTGAAGTTCCCTTGTGGGTAAGGACAGGAGGAAAAAAAAGTCTTACCCTTCTTCCCGGTTTCTCTAAGGAGTGTACCTGAGGATAGTTTCACAACTGGCTTGCGCAATATGTTTCTGCTGGCCAAGGGGACAGTCCCACCCTTCTATCAGATGACAGCCTATCTGTGTCCTTCCCTACTCTTCCTTTCTATCAGTGTTAATGTTTGTGCAATTGTACAAGGAGTCCAGTGAATTTGCAGGCTGAATGAAGACTAACCTTGCAAAAATATTTTACGTGAAGGCAGGGAGTAAAAGCAGAATAGCCCTTTTTACTAGAAACAGACTGTTCAAGCCAACATGCCGCCACAACCTCAGAGACAAATAACTTTTAAATCATCTTTATGTTCAGTTGCTATATTTATTTTACCTATCTCTGAACTATCTAGCACCATGTTCCTGGAAAGTTTCTCGCTGCCTTTTGGGAAAAAGGAATGAAAGATGTTCTGTCTGGCACGGTGTCTCAAAACTATGCATTGCCAGCTTTTGAGGCAAATATGCTGGGCATTACCTTTATGGCTAAATAGTCTCGCTGCATTTGTTATATATTGTAGGCAGCTCTTCAACATGGTCCCTAGGAATTCTATCATCCACTTTTTACCACAGTTTTGCAAATCACAAAAGGTCATTGTGTCGCACTTTTATTACCAACCAAATTAAATTTAGCTTAAATTGCTGAAGAGCTAATAATTTACAAAAAAACAATGAAAATGCTTGCACTAGCAAAACAGACTTAGTTTTCTGTATAGACAGGAACAGGCTGCCCAGGGAAGTGGTTGAGGCACCATCCCTGGAGGTATTTAAAAGACGGGTAGACGTAGTGCTTAGAAATATGGTTTAGTGACGGTTTTTGTCAGAGTTAGGCTGATGGTTGGACTAGATGCTCTGAAAGGTCCCTTCCAACCTAGGCAATTCTATGATTCTATGAAATTTCAGTTCTCCATAGAAAGTACTAGTATTAGAGAAACATGCCTAAGAATTCAGAAAGCTTGCTGAAACTCAACTTTAGGAAACTGTGTAGTCTCAGGATCTTGTTGGGATTGATAGAAGAATTAGGACCATTCATTCTTTATAGATTCACTTGATTTGGGAAGAATCACACGTAGATCTTCTGTACTCCCTTTCTGCAATGTGGCAGCATCAAATGAATTATTCCTACACTCCTGTAGAGGAATACATTAACTTGCCTGGACTGCCTCTATTAGTTAGATTCTGCAGCCTCATTTGGTGCCATGAGCTGGTTTTTTTTTACCCTCTCAAAATTAAAAGGTCATTGTAGTATTTAAAATACATTTTCTCCTCTACACTACAAATCCATCTGTTTTTCTTCTGTCCTAATGAAAGACTAGATCTTCATCCTTTAAGATACATAATTTCCTGTGTATTTATAACTAGAAATATACTTTGCTGCTCTCTTTATATCTCAGAAGAGCATGTTTATCCTCCAAATTAGCATTGTTACAGTTTTGGAGAAACCACTGCAAAGAGGGCTGAATTACTTGCCAAACCCCAACACTGCAAATTGGTGACAAAGCTGAAGATAGAGCCTAGGTAATTTGATTCTTGCACTATAATCCTTCAAGTTTAGTTTTGGTGGTTTTTTAATAAAAGCCTTGCTGTGTCCGTTTAAAAAAAAAATAAATCTTTCCTTGTAATGCATTATTTTTTAAACCATTTTTTGGTCTGTCTAGTATCAACTCTGAAATGCATCTCAATGAGGCATTTACCAGCAGGCTCTGTATCAGCCGATAGCTTTCTTGTCAAGACGTATGACAAAATTCATTCTCAGTGCAAATCTCTTTCATGGTCTGCACAGATGCCCGTCAGCGCCAATGGGAACATTGTGTGCCAAGTGAGAGTGGAATGTGTAATGGAGATCTGCAGCACCCACTGGTGCTGAATTTTCAGATTTATATGAGTTGACCTTACCGTGTACACTTCACAACAGATGCACAGCCCGTTGTTCTTTGTGAAAGTATGTGTGATGTCTAGCAGAGCAGGCCTGATCATAGGAGCTCCTGTTAATGCTATGCACTGGGGTCTGTCAGGAGGAAAAAAGAGGTTGTCTTTAATTGGGTAACGTACTTATTCAGAATAAGCCATTCTGTTCTTCACTGGAAAACTTACCTGAAGTTTTTCACATGGTCTTCCACTGTAGTTAATGCCAGAGCGCTGTCTAAGGCGTTAATATAGTAAAGAGCCTGTGTAGAAGAGCCCCAATTTACTTCTGCATATAATAAAGACAAATAATGCACATTAAACCATGGGCTTTTCCCTGTGTTCTATTGCAAAGGTCAGCAATCATGTTATCTGTGAGCCAAAGCAGGATATATTCTCTCATGCTTCATAGATACACAGCTATTGTTCTTTGTGCTTCATAATAGAATACGTTTTACTTGTGCGATGCAAAAACAAACATGCAAATAAATCCTCTCATTCTTGATATAAAAATTGTAGGGAATATTCTTCCCCTACTTAAAAATTGTTTTCTTCCCTGTTCATTAACTTTGTACCCTTCTCCCATGTATAAAATGGACAGCCCTGAGTCATGTATTTGGTGTGGAATTTCAGGAAGTTCAAATGAAACCATTAGGAAAGAACATTGCTAGCTCCAATTAGCTCTCTTCTACTGTATAGGTCAAAAATTGTTCTCTAAAACCGATTTTGGCATATACATCTTTTCTCATTATTTTGTAGCTGTTTGGTGGATGGAGACAGATAAGAAACAGCTTTCCACACTTTGAGATCTACATGAATGCAGATCAAGTCCCATTATGCCAAGGTACAAAGCTAATACTTAGTGCAAGTAAGTGGAGGTTTGTGTAGAGAGGACTTATTTTCTCAGAAATATTAGTCTTTTCTGAACCCTTCCATTGCTGGTAAATAAGTGCTGAACAAAAGTCATTCTTTTCGAGAGCAGGAGATAGATAGCTTTTGTAAAGTGTCTTCAGTGAATTTAACCAAGCTTTTAGCTGGTACTTTGCAGCAAGGACACTGGCAATATACTAGGAATTAGACCCAAAAAACCTCCTCTAGTTCCAACCCCCTGCCTGGGCAGGGACACCTTCTACTAGACCAGGCTGCTCAAAGCCCTGTCCAACCTGGCCTTGAACACCTCCAGGGATGGGGCATCTACAACGTCGCTGGGCAACCTGTTCCAGTGTCTCACCACCATCACAGTAAATAATTTCTTCCTAATATCTAATTTAAATCTCCCCTCTTTCAGTTTAAAACCATTACCCCCTCGTCTTATCACTACACTCCCTCATAAGGAGTCCATCCCCATCATTCCTGTAGGCACCCTTTAAGTACTGGAAGGCTGCTGTAATCATTAAATGATCTTTACAACTGTCTTGTAACAGGTGCGATCTCCTACAGCTGATGATATTTACAGGAAGAGAACCACAGACCATCCCAGTGGATACGAGAGCACAGATAGGGAGGACACACAGCAGTGCAGCATTATATGCAGAACAACACAGGCTCAGACCAGGTGTTGCTATTCCAGGCGAGCTGCACTGAAAGCACATCTTCTGCTGGGAAACTTATCTCTTTTATTTGTCTTATTTTTTTCTACTGCAGAAGTAATTCAGATGGTTAGCACTGAAATTTGGACCTGGGTTAGTTTTGTTCTGGACATGAATAAGCAGAATGTGCAGTCTCGTACTGGTGCTGTATTGTATCAGCATACAGATTTCTGAGGACAGTTCCTGTGATTTGCTGAGCTACTAAGCAGTTTTTTTCCATCAGTAAAGTTGTGCCCATCTTTCCTGATTTACTGAAGAATTGTAGGGAGGTGCTGAAGGGTGATCAGTTCATGAGTAGTACAGCTTGCATTTTTGTTGTATAATGGACAGCAGGTTTACGTTTTGAGTGAGGACCCCAGATGAGTCAGCTAAGAGCACAACGAAATTCAGGTAAGGTTTTGTGTGTGGATGGAAAAAAATGATGAGTGTTACTCAAGTAAAAGCCCAAATGTAGTAAAGGCGTGGTGGGAATAAACTGGAGTGCTGGAATGTTTACACAAAGCCCTGAACCATACTCAAAGAGCTTGTTAAACAGGCAAAAATTCACCAGACTATCATCTAAATCTATATTACATAAAGTGAGATTTAAGGGGTGCTCCAAACTTCCCTCTAAAGAAAGGTATCAGAGAAAAAGTAATATCTAATTCTGTAAGCAGAATTAATTCCTGCAAAATCCAGTCTGGCTGCATAACATATACACAAAATAATAGTGTTTTGTGGCCTTACCTGGTTTCTTATATGTTACATAAATATAGAGAAAGAGCTCAATGGCGTAAGTGATGAGAGCTGCCCACCAATTGATGACAAACATGACACCACAGCACAACAGGGCTCCAAAAAGTGACACCCACATATTATAATATCTGAATGCAGGTCTCCAACCTGTTAAAAGAGAATTGAGGAAATTGGAAGAGCATAAAATATATTGATCAAATGCTGATCCACTGATTTCGCATGTAGAAACCCATGTGCAATTTGTTTCAGGCTCTGTTAGAAGGGGTGGGAGTGATATGTGCAAATTCTCGTGCCTCGTGAGCATCAACAGATACTTTCAGATGTTGGCTGATGTAGACTTCTATATGTATAGCTCTTACAAGCCTTTTACTACAAACCTTTTCCTACTGCTTTGTCCAGCCTGGCTTTGAGTAGCTATTCTGTTTATGTGGCTTTTTTTTGCCAAATTAAAGCTCACTGGTTCAGAACGGAAAATAGATTTTTTTGTAACTCCAGGTAATTGGCTACTGTGTCCTTTTGATGCATACGCATAGAACTTATTAATGGGAGCTAAACACTTGCTGAGGGGAGAGTTTATCCCAATACTGTAAGTGCACCTGTCTTAAACTTGGAAATTGCCTGGCCTCACTGCAGAAAAATAAAATAGTTTGCAATTGACTTTAAAAAGATATTATTCCTGCTGCTTTTCAGCTGCAGTACTGAATCCATCCCCTGCTAGCAATTAAAATGATGAGGCGAGCAGTGAGCCTCCATGGTTTCCAGGTCTCTGCCAGGTGTTCCACAAAGCAGACTCTTTGGAGAGGGGAAAAACACAGAAGATGCAAGGAGAGGCTGAGCAGCTCTATCTTGGATCATCTTTGTAATGAGGGAATGGGAAGGTCTTGCTGTGAAGAAATTTATTGTCCTGCAGCCTTGCAATTATTATAATCTATCACTGTGATTTGGCAGAAATTAACTGGAGGAAATGAGAAAAGAAAAATAGCTGCAGTTTTTTCTGAAATTTTAAGTAGTGGCAGAGTAGCGTCAGATGCACACACGTGAAGTCTATAGAGGTAATTTTTACTCAGCTCCAAGGCCATGTAGAGCAGATCTGCGTTTGTTCAGCTGTGCAGGTAATTAGCAGAAATGCTTATCTTTTCTGCCCTCTGAACAAATGGCACCATGCAGATCTATAGGAAGGAAGTTGATGTAGGCATTTGTATCACTACTGCAGTTTCTTCACACTGGAAGTCAAAAATGTATTCCTCGCTCCTTGAATTGAATAATTGATTCACAGTGGCAGGAAATTGTCTTTCCTGTGTGCCAAAACCAGTGTTGCTCAGCTGATTAACTTTAGTCCTTAAGGTGATTCATTCATGATGATGGGAATTATTCTGCTGTGGCGATGCACAGGCCTGAAGGTCAGCATGTTCCTTTGCTGCACACACATAGCGAGGGGCTCTCAAGTTACCCTTGAAGGGGACCTCATTGCTCTTCACCCTACAATTCTGCTACTAGCCCCTGCAGAGGTGTGCTGATGCTGTTTGGTGGACCTGTTCTTGATCTACATGTTCCCTTCCAGGCACTGTCACTTCTAGCACAATTGCTGTTCTTATGGACTTTCCTGTAAATGACACTGGAGATTTGGAGGAGAAGGGCACAAGAGCTCCCCACTATACCTTGCTTACTTTATGTGTCTGGAGTTGGCATAGGTTTTTACCTACCCATGTTGTGTGATAGTGAGGGGGGAAAAAGCCACGCTGAGGAGGAGCTTTTCTGCTCCAGTGGGCTCCACCAAAGTCTTTTTCATCCCGTACAACTGTAGGAAATGTAAGGACTAGAGCCATTACTTTTATCTTTTAGAGATAAATAAAATGTCATCATATTCAATGAGAGCGGTAAAACCTCAGATCATATACCTTAGATATTTAACAGGTACTGCAGCTTTCTCTGACATACAGTCAAAAACTTGCAGAGATCAGACTATGAAGCCCACATTTAAATCACTGGTGAATGCAGACTCACCTGGAGATTTTGCGTATGAGGCATGAAAGCAGGAGAAATTAATCAAAGCGTATGAAGCCAGGAAGAAATTGGAGATGATGGGAGCAATGGTGTTCAGTTCAGCTGCAAGACACACATATACGTCAGACATAGGCACCAGTTTCCTAGATTGTTGGATAGTTTTTTCCTGACGATGCATTAAAACTGGACACTGTCTGAATTTGTCATCCAGAGAGAGCTTGGCTATTTTCCTGTGGTACTAATTTAAGGCCACCTTGTATACCTTCGTTCATATTAATTCGTGTTTGCTGATGCTGATTTTAACATTATGTGCTATACAAGGTTATACCTGATACTCTGATTCTACAGGGTCTTAATCATGTAGATCTGGTGTAAATTTCAGAATTTTAAAAACATAATTGAGAGGACGGGTGCTTTTCACAAAAGACTTATGGTTAAAACTTACTGTTTTGCTTTTTAAATGGCAATCTGAATTCTTTCTACTAAACTTCCCATTTACTTAGTGTCACACAGTTTGAATTTCAGATCTTGGAAAAACTAATTTAAAAATCCCCACACCCCAAAATATGGTAGCTGGGATTTTCTACCACCAATGCTGGCAAACTGGGATTTGCTTTGGAGCTGACTGTGGGGAAGGCTTGGCAGAGTAGGCTTCCTAATTATCTCAGTTACCTCAGAGCTATGTGCAATATGAACTGGAAAACTGTTTTCAGAGTTGGTGGCTTTGCTTTATTTGATACAGCTCTAAGACCCACTCCGCATCCTAGAAAATGAGGCTGTGGTGGTGTTGAGATGTTACTAGAGTCCCTGATGGTTTCTTTTTGCCTTCTTTAAGAATAATGGAATTGCTACCAGGGCATTGAGTGTACTTGGGCTTATGTCAGAGCTTACCTGACTGGACGTTTTTCTCACCATAGTCAGGGTATTAAAATATCGGTTTATATAATTTCAAAACATGAGATTATAGCAGTCGTGTAATGCTATACAAACCAATCAAAATGAATGCCATAGCAATCACGAAAGTGAGAACATATCCTCTGATGGGCTCGTTGTTTTTTCCATATCCTTTGGCAAAGAAGTGGAGCCCTTTGTAGACGTTGTCCTTGCAAAGAGCCTGGTAGACAAATCAGAACTTAAATCTGTTAAGCAGTGCTTTCTTGCATCAGAAGTTCACTGTCTTTGACAGCTTGCTAGGCTTTTGCTAACAAAAATTAAATCTATTGTAGTACTTCAAGTACATCTACTGCTATGGCATGTAAATATTCAAATAAGGTGATAAGCCAATATCCTACTATATTATATAGCGGGAGAACAGAATCACAGGCATTTAATACTTATTCAGTGCTTTAAAAAAGGTTAACTGAATAGCTAAATAGAGTCTAAATTGGAGGAAATTGAAGCACCAATCAGTGGCTTGGTGTAAGTTGTACAAGTTATCTTTCTGTCCCATGCCCTCTGTTCTCATTCTGTACGCATTGCTGCTGCCCAGACAGCTTCTGGACAGCCTGTTTGAGCACACCTGCCAGCACCTGAATCTTATGGTCCTGAGGGCTCCTGCATATTCCTGACACTCCTGTGCTTACTGGATGGTTTTCTGTAAGAGATAGGAGTGGTCCTGAAAGTAGCCTTGAAGCAATCTATAACAAGCACATCTGTATCCCCTGCTCCTGCAGCAAAGCTGAGCTCTGACCAGAGGTACGCTATCACCCTTGTATGAGGGTGATAAGACCTGCCTATTTCAGTTGAAAAACATTCTACATACTGTTTTCCATGCCTCCCACATGTGTTGGTGGTGTTTAAATATATATCACATTTGGCACGTAGACTTCAACTAAATTTTATGTCTTTAAAGTAAAACGGAGTATAAGGAAACGGATAGTTTAATTTTACCTGGAAAACTTTGGGTGCGCTAACAAGAGATGCTAGAGCTGATGACAGAGTAGCAGAAAAGATGCCAGCTGTGATGAGAGGACCAAAGCCAGACACCATGCTCATCACCTTCAGGAAAAAAAGAAGGAAAAAAGAATAGTCAGGCATGCATTTGGATGCACTGTTTGATCACAGACCCATTTAAGTGTTCTGTTTGTACTTGTCTCTGCTTTTCACAGTTCTAAATTCAATATACTACAAACCAACTGTGAAGTAGGGAGATACTATTATTCCTATTTTAGTAAAAAGCAATGGAGGCATAGACAAATTTTTATACAAGTATGCAACTGTCTGCTGAGACAGACGAGTATTCAGTGAGATTTTCTCACCTCCTTTACTAACTGGTTGCTATAAGTAACAGCCTCTACTTGATGGGCAAATAGTCAGCTTGTAGCAAGAAAAGGAAATGGAAACAGCAGGAAAAAGTACCAAAGTACAAAATGTGGTTGGAGGCGCTTTCTTTGGTTTGGGTTTATTTTGTTGGTTTTTTTTTTTATTATTATTTAGTATGGCTATAAAAGAGAGAAAATGCCAGATTGTGCTGGCATAGCAGCAGTGCTGCAAACAGTAATGATGGTTACTGCCAGGCCTCCCTCAGCCCTCCCAGGGGCTGTGCTGGCCTCTGCGACCACCGAAGCAAAAGGGCTGTTGAGAAGCACCAGACAAGGAAGCTGAAAGGCGAAGTGGACAGATGTGATTGCCAGATGCTTTTTGGTGTGTAGGAAGTGCTCCAGGAAAGAAACTAGTTAATTCTAGAGATTTGTCAGATGAAGACTTTTTTTTTTTTTTTCCCGACTTTTGTCTGGCAAAGATAAATGCAAAATATGAAACTGTTTATGGCTGCAGGGAGGTCACTGATTTTAAGGGTTGCCCTGGGTCTGGGCAGCTGAACAGAGGTGGGAGTGAGGATGGGAAATGATCAAGAAAGGAAGGAAAAGTAGTCTGTGGCAGGGACAACTATCTCTTTTAAGGTGGTTACCCAGCCCTGTCATTTAGCAGAGCCAGCTGGGAAAAAAGCAAGTGACTTTAAAAGCTACAAATGTCTAGTTGAAAAAGCAAGTGCAGGTGGGTGGTGAGCTCTTCTCGCGGGCCATGAAGTACAGGGGCTGAACAGACATCTGGGAGCCGTGGTTGTCAGGCTGCAGAAGAACTGCTTTACTTTGATGCTTTGACTAAGCTTTATTTTGAAGAATAAAAATGGCAGGCGGTCTCTCTCTGGCCTAGGAGAAAGACCCCATTACTTCTCACTTGATTTTTCGTTCAACTGGGTTTGGATACCTTTTTTTTTTTGTTTTTAAGAAGTGAGAACTCCATTTTTTTGTACAGTGGCACAAACCTTTAACAGTGACCACAGCACCCCTGAGGTAAAATCACATCCATGCGTAAAGAGCAATGGGATGAGTTACTCATCTGACAGGAGTTCCTGAGGTCTCGGTTAAGTCTAGATTTTGAGTTTAAAGATGTTACAGCACATGCTGCTGCATGGTACTTGTTGAAAGAGGAGGTAAAGACCTTACCGCAGTGCTGGGAAGGCTAGTGACGGGCAGTATGAAGGTAACGTGGAATGCAGGGAACTTTTCCCTTTGATTATTCCTATAGCTTTTTACTTTTTTAGATAAACGTGGATGTCCTGTTGCAGTTAGTTGTCAGCAAATAATTGTTTTGCATGTTTGTACTTATGTATTCATATATTGCTTGTGAATATATATATTATCTCATTAAAACCTGAAAATTATTCATCAGCCCATAATCACATGGCTGACTTGCACATCTCGAAAAATCATAGCCTAGACTGCAGGCAGATGATCCATTGCAGATCATTCCAGGTACAATTGTATCATTGACGCTCCCGGTAGCATCTCGTACAACACAGGAGGCTGTGGAAACAATGATATATTATTATTTTCCTTCCTTGTGACATCGGAATGATGTTCTTGCCACACTTTGACTCTTAGTCTGCACACATTTTGTACAACTGCTGCCTTACTCTCATGACTAGAGCAACGTTTCATGGTGGGCAGAGATTACTTCCCTGCATTGTGACTTAATTTCTCATGTTGTCTGTAAGCAAATATTTACTTTTCTTACTTTTAAAATAAAAAGCCGGTTGACTACCGAGGACTACCATATTTCTGAGAGTAGAGAAACAGACAGAGATCAACAATAAATTAACTAACTCAGAAGTATGTTGTATAACTGTGACCACTTTTACAAGTGCCAATGTTCAAAGGAAACAGGTCAGTGAGGGTATTAGGTCTAGGCATACAATCTTTTTTTTTTTTTCTTTTGTTTAACAAGGACATACAATTGCTTCAGAGACCCAGATCTTCAGCAGTTCAAATTGTCATAGCCCTACTGATATCAATATAGTGAGAAAAACTTTAAACAGGAGAAATTACCTATATTATTTTGATTAATATTTGTGCTGTCTTTTCTTGTTTGCCACCAGAAATGGGAAGAAACATAGAGTTACCTCAGAGTGCTGATCTCAACATCTTTAGCAGCCAAAATGTAAGTTTATATGGTATCTTCAAATATGTCAAAAACATTGTTATTGAGAGTCCCAAAGTAACCATTACCTATTTAGCAAACCAATATGCAAACAGGAAAAAAAAAATGTATTGCACTGAACTGAAGCTGAAATACAGCTATTGCTTGTGAGAACAGAACAATGCCTTAATGCAGATTTATAACAGAAAGTGAAGAATGACTACTTCAGCTTTAATTGCAGGGGAAGTTTAGATCCAAATAATGCAATAGCCTGAGCTACTGCTTGAATCAAGTATTCTGCCTTTTGCATAAAGTACAAGAACCACAAAAGTCAAGAAGACTTGAGATTCATCTCCCAGAAAAGGGAGTACCCCACAGGGCTTTCATGCAGCATTGAAGTATTTGCTCATAAGGAAAAGGGTCATTTACAACACTCTTTCTTACAATACTATTGAAATAGAAAAATAAAAATCTTTTTCTTGAACAGAGATTTATTGTACACTTGTAATGAGAATTTAATTCCTCCAACACAGTTCATGGGTTCAATACAGGTCTCCTTTTTACTCTTGTGTCCGTTTTGTTACCTCACATTCCAATATCATAGAGCACCTAGTTACATAGTGCATCCTCCTCAAGACAGGCAATTGATTTCTGTCTTTGACATATAACATACAAAAATATGTGTTACCCTGTTACTCATGAGTGCTCGGTAAGACTAGTGAGAGCAAGTAGAAGCCATGTGAAATTTCAATGTGAATGGGGAACAAAAGATCAGCAGATTGATCAGAGGTTCCTTTAATCTTTACTATGCTCATGGATACTATAAGCTAGTGGTCTTTGTCACTGAACAATCAAATGCAAAAGTAAGCATGCAAGTTATACGAAAATCCAGCTGCCAAACAGGGGCTTTTGGTTTTGCTGATTGCTGCTTTTTTCCCCACTGTTTTCACATACAGTAAAATCAAAACAACTATCTATCTATGTAATAAATCCACAGGATGAAAAAGCAGTCAGGTTAATCACGCATTTGCGTACCAGGCTTTCAAACTTTTTCACCTATATAAATGAAGACATGAAGCAGAGGTTCTGCACTTACCTACGCATATTGCAACGCCGATGTAAGCGACGGTTGTAATCAGAATGGCCAGCATTGTTCCTTTGGGTATCGCACTTTGGGGATCCTTAAAACAAAGCAGTGACCCAAAAAACACTGTGAGTTCCTGTGCTGCACTCTGCTTGCATTTGCATGCTAGGGACTCCTGCCACGTCATGATATGAAAATACCTTTAGAGGGTAAGTTTTTCTCACTTAGACCTGCACCAACATGTTCTGTCCCAGCATGTAGATAGTGAAGCACGTATGTCCTATCCTGGACATAGTGAAGGATATTCTGCAGGAGCAGAAGTCACGTTTTTAGCAGCAGCAGGGTCCCAAGATCTGCATTTCTGGGAGCTCCAAACTCTCTGTACATTGCAATAGGGTTTATTTTAATGTTTAATGCTATAGTGGGTAGACACTTACTGAACTAACCATCGGACTGGACCATTTCTGGTTAATCGCTAAGATAGATGCAGATAATCACCCTGTACAGAATAACATACTTTTGTGATTAGCAACTAGTAATTGTTAGTTGGTTCTTCACAACAGGCTACTTCCTTTCACTGTTTTTACTTTTAATTTAGATAACTTAATAAGGCTGGGTTATAATGCTTACAGACTGGCTCACAAAAATATCGGCTTCGATCACGCAACTACAAGCGTCCAAAGATCTGCATTATACGTTGTAATCTTAAAGGGGATTTTAATACTAGCCAGCCTTACAGTTTAGTGTGTGTTTGTTTATGCTAGAAAGCACTCTTTATGAATTGTCTTCTTAAGCTGTTTAGCAATGTTTTTTTAAGTCAAAGATGCATGGAATACATCTGAAGCCACATACTTTTGTATTTCTATAACTATGCTTGTTGCGTGGGAAAAAACCCAAAACAGAGATTTGGAGTGTCGTGTGAAACACGGATGAATGACTTAACTTTGTTAATAATTAATGTCATTTTTAAATGAGGTAAGGATTTATTGAGCTGAAAAATAATTGCCAAGTCATTTCAGCTGCGTAAGACCCTTTGCCCTCAGATCGTGGTAACTTTAATTTATACAGTTCTGATCTGCATGTCTTAGGTCACTGTTTTTGTGGAGTCTCATGCTGCAATCTTAAACACTGTAACCTTAAATTTTAGGATTAAAGCTTCTTACAGCTTTATAACGTCTACATGTTATCAATAATTAAACACATATTTAATATGACGCTAGTACTTTAGGGCCTGCTCCAAAACCCACCAAAGTCAGCAGGAAGGCTAGCTGTTTCTGTAAGCTGGCTTTGGACTAGGCCACTACTTGAGTGTGTAGTGGCTACAGAAGCATGTACATAGGTGTTTGCAGCAAATTCTAAATAAAGTTTGATTGGCCAACTTTACACTTTTTAAATACATCTTAGCTTGCGTTTTAGATTTCTGGAGAGGCTGGTTAATTTAATTAGACCTGTCTAATGCATCTAAACATGCTCAGTGGGGAATCTGCCTGGAGGACTTGGTTATAGAAATCCACTTATTGCCGGTCTGAAACAACCGCAGAGAGCCAACAGGAGAACCACTTCCCTTGCTCTGCTCAGATTCTTTCATCTAGCTTTTGAAAGAAGTGCTGCTGCTTTGGGAGCCTGCCATATATAGAGAGCACCATATATGGCAAAATAATTATTTTTGTTTGATAAAAGGATGGAGATTGTGTGAGGCTGATTCAGTCTCAGTGGACAGAAGCACAATGATTTTTGTTTTTTTAATTAAAAATGGAATCTCATGGATGCTATTAGTGGCTCAGTTTCTACATATTTCTCTCTGTGCTTGGCTTCAAAAGAGCAGTGCTCTGAAAACAAAGGAGATGAGGCATGCAATTCAGTGTGAGGAAGGGAAACAGAACTGGCTGTCAGGGTTGGCAGGATCTGGTGAACTTGTGACTGCTGTCCCAATATGGAAATAACAGACCTTTGGTTGAATCCTTAAGGTATACAAGACAATGGGTCTATATAATAAAGCCAAATAACTTAATTTGACATGCTGGGGTCATCAAGATGTGAGCCACATCTTTTTGGTGACTTTATTTTCCTTTTTTTTTTT
>VYZM01020685.1:457552-484792 GCA_013398915.1 Dromas ardeola
GGTTTTGGGGTTTTTTGTTTGTTTTTTTTGTTGTTATTATTTTACATATTAGATTGCAAGATTTGAGTTATGGACACCCCGATGCATTTCTGAATTTCATGTAATATTACAAAGTATTGCATTGCTCCACATTTATTAGAGGTGTTTTACCAAATGCTTTGCTGAGCTTTGAATTACTTCATCTTTATGATTAGCCTTAAACACTCTTTGCATTAAATACACTGTGCAAAGTCATGAAAACTGGAGGGCACTCAAAGTTAAAACTGAGTTCCTGTCTCTGATTTACTTGTATGTTTAGATACTGGAAATATCATCTCGTACAACTGCTATACAGCAAGAGGAGAGTGGGGACCCGACAGAACAGCCACAGCAAGACAGCTGGGCGCCCTTGGACCTCCTTTCCCTTTCTCTTCAGTCTCCTTGCTTCTGTCACAGCTGCAAACCTGCAGCTTTTCCTTTGAGCAGCAGTAGTGACATGGGTTTGGGACATACTTGCTTTCATTAAATTCTCTGCTTGCTCTGGCCTTACTATGACCCCGAATAGAAAAAGCTGGTCTCCACTGATTCTTGTGAGTACAAACATAAGCTTTACAGGTATGCTTTTCAGGATGATGTTTTAGGAAATTTTGCGAAAGAAGAGCTCTGAGAGATACACATGTAATTTCTCTTATGTTGTGTGCTGCTAATGGACCATTAACGATATATTATTACAGGTTATTGAAACATGCTTTTAAATGATATAGCAACCCAAATCTGAATGCAGTAATTCGTGTAAATAGCCATAACGCATTATGAGAGAAAGTGCGAACTGATGTTTTTAAATAATAAAGCAGGTACTTAAAAGTGAGAGTTTTGCTTCCCAAAATAAGACATGACTTAAAACTGAATGCAGTGTTGATTCATAGTTTTTCTTTTTTCAGCCTACAGCTAGTATTATGAAGTTAATGAAATACATACTTTCAGATCTCCCGAGATATTGGCTCCTGCAAGAATGCCAGTGGCAGCTGGGAAAAAAATGGCAAACACCGAGAAAAATCCTTCTCCACTTCTGAAATCTGGTCCAAAGTTTTCTGCAAATATTGATGCTGCAAATACAGGTGAGAATGAAACATACCACCAGGATTTGGTTCCAAAGTTACTTAATGAAGGAGGTGAATAAGCTAGTCTTTCACGTCTGGACGACTGGGTTTGAATCTGTCTCATATCATAAGCAAAGTGAATTTGATTTCCTTAGTCTGGTCCCCAGTAGGATGTGCTTGTCTGCATCTCAGAGCTACAGATCCATACTGAAGTGACAGGAGTGTCACTAAAGCACCTGCACTTAGCCCTGTGTAAAAGTTTGTCTGTGCTCTCCTGATATATAAATGACTCAAGCTGCAGATAACTGTGCTGTCAGCTTCAGCAGCAGAGACAGACTCAAAATTAAAGATGAAATAAATTCCCTTGGTTTGCAAGCCTACTTAAACTCGGGCAGAAGATCCTGATCTTGTGACCTTTTTCGGTGGAATCCTTAACTCAGTATGAAGCCAAAAAGAATGCAAACTTATTATTTTATGATAGATAGCAAGGTTACTTGCCTTCATAATTAAAAAAGCCTCTTGCCTTCTTTTCGTTGTTGGTAGGAATGACTGTCCCAATAAAGAAGTTTGCAATGGCAACAAGGAGAACAATTAGAAGAATAACTTGAGCCTATTAATAGAAACAAAAAGATTTTTTCTGATTATTTTAATTTGCATTGACTGTGGAAATGGCTATATAGTAAGTTATCTATATGTGTTTCCTATGACAGATTACTAGTTTCTGTACTTTTTGAAAATGCCATGAATCAAGATAGCTAAAGCAGCTAATGACAACAGCAGATAGTTTTTACTAAGGGGGTTATGAAATATATAGTTACAATTTAATTTTATGTTAGTTTCTTTACAGGAAAAGGCAAACTGAAACAGCTAATGCATTAATATAAAGTATTAGACATTTTTATATTGTTATAAAATTTTTTTAGTTGCAGTGGGTTGTCACTTCAAGGGTTATAATATCTAATTGTTTTTCTGATGTCTTTTACAAGTAGTTCTAGTCTCCATCACAGCAGAATGTGAAAATAAGGGTGCTATTCCGGACATGATTTCAATAGCTGTATTCTACCCTCCGAAGTATTTCCATTTGAATTTCCATTTTGAACTTCTTTTTACAGGTGAAGGAATAGCAGAAATCATTAGAGATTAAGGAATGGATGGCAAATAGAGCTCTTCTGCTGAGTAGGGCTTGAGAGAGTACAGTGATAAAACCATACATTGTTTTTACTATTGTTATTCTGTCAAGCTGCATCAAAACTAAGGCCAAAAGGGGCACTTACCCAAGGCTCTAAATGATGCCATGAATTATAAAAATCAATATAATCAAGCTGTCTGCAAAACACAAACTTCCTCTTCCCTCTTAAATGTATGTTAGAAGAAGAGCATGGAGTAATTGTGCTTTCATTGAATGTGATGATTAAACTGCTATTGCTTTTAGAAAGATTAAGCATAAACTGAAACTGAGTGCTTTTGAAAATTCCACCTGTTGTGTAGCATTCCTCACACACAAATGCTGTACGCTAGTCTAATATACTGCTTGCTTTTATGTTCTTTTAAAGGTTTACCTTTGCTTCCCATTCCATGCCAGCGACAGAGATGCCGAGAAGACATACAACAGTTATGGTACCTATTATTCTGATGTCATTGGACTCATCTACCATCAATGTATCACTCTCCTGAAAGCAGTAAGAAATGTTATTAGATCCAGCCTTTCTCTGCCCAACTGGTGGCATCAGGTAACAAGGTGAAATAGAAAGCAGTGGGCTGTCAAAGTTTCAGAGATTTGTGAGACCGTGTGTTTGTAATTCATGTTTCAGCTGGCTCTTTGTAGTTGGAGTTATTTAGCTGTCTAATTAGAGGTCTGTTCCTTTTCTGATTTTGAGGTTCTTGTTGAGAAATGTATGAAATATGCTCATAAGGTAGAAATAATGGAGAAACACTTTATGGCATATTTAGATCAGCTTCTTCCCTGCTAAAGATGCCCCTCAAGCCTCAGCTAAACAGTATCACCACTTAAGCAAATGTATTATACCAAAAAAAAACCCCCAAATCAAAATAAAAAAAAACCACAAAACAAAACCAAAACAAAACAATTTAATCATATAAATGAAACATCTACATTTACCTTAAGAAGTTCGACAACTGTTTCAGCAAATCCAACTACATACATGGCAACTGCCACTGCGTTCGCAAAAGCAAAGATAAGTCCTATAGATCCACCAAACTCTGGGCCTAGGCTTCTTGAGATAAGATAGTATGCTCCACCTGCAGATAGAAATGATTGTTATTTCAGCACAACTACATGCTCAGGTTTTGCTTATTTTTCTCACGTAAATAATACTGCAAGAATCTCTGCTTTTAGCCTAACAAGCATAGTCAATATTTGCCCTATATTAATAGAGGAAACTGATAAAAAAAGGAATGTGCTTTGTACTGGTTCTGCCTTTGGACTTTTCTGTATGCATTTCTATTGCAGAAATCTTTTTAGGGCATATTAGCATGCAAAACTGGACCTTCAAATAATTTTTCATGATACATAATATAGTAACACAGAGCAGAGAGAACCTCACTTCCAGACAGGTTCTAATTTATTTGGATCTATTCCAATGTTAGCATGAAAGATCATATTCTGTGGTACTTTGTTAAAGCTCCTGCATAGTGATGCAGAGAATCTTTAATCTTTTTTGCATATCACCATAAATGGAGCATATTACTTTGTCAGTTAATTATTTCATCTCATCTCACTGGCACTTAGTATTTATTGTCAGGAAGTGTTTAAGATTATATACATTTTAATTTACTGTTGATCGACTGAGAGAGATTAAATATATTTTTTTATTATTGCTTTGCTTATAACACAGTTATCTTAAATCCATTTTTTTTTCTAATCCAAATCTGCAGATTTTTGTATTTTTCATGAGATTGTATTTACTTACCTCCTCTTACTACTCCATTAGTGCAAATGGCAGACATGGAGATACCTGTTAATGTTGTTACTACTACACTCAGACCAATAACTATGATTCCAAGACCTGAAAGATCCGAAAAAGAAAGTATATTCAAGCGTATTCAAATACCTTTTCTGCTTAAATGACGTAGTAAGAACTTGCCATTTTCCACAGAGGTTATAACAGACCAGTTATAACTTCAAGGCTCTGAAATGCACTAAAATTTTGTTTCATAAAATACCTGACATGCACTTTTCCAGCAAAATTATTTACTCATCTTCCAAGGAGTGGCTGAAATGTAAGGAGTTTTATAAAGAAGGTATTAAATTGAAGACGTCCACTGATCTGCATCAGTCTGTAAAATGAGAGGAAGAGATGCCTCCTGCTCAGTTTGTCCAAGGATGTCCAAGCTGGAATGCTCTGAATAAGAAAGACCTGCTGAAAGGTAACAGAAGAACTCCATGAAAAGCCAGAAGCCATCCCTCGCTCAGCAGTAGGCAGGAACATCTGAAATGTACTTCACAGACTGAACTGAAATCTGGGATTTATTAAAAGTGACAATTCAAACATACCATAAATTGTGATTAGAGGTGGGTAGAATTGTTACCTTCCAGTTCCTTTAGATGTACCATTTGGTTTATCGTCCCTCTGGTTTGCCTCATGTGAAAATAATACATAAAGACCTTTTTGGACTTGAAAGCATTAGTAACCCTAAGATTTTTACCTCCACGGACAAACCCATTAGTTGCTATTGCAGAAGTTGACAACCCAGTAATTGAGGTTACCATCGTGGCGAGAAGAATTATGATTACTCCAAGACCTGTCAGTAATAAGAAGATAAAATATTTTACTTATGTTCCATGATTCCTACAAATCATTCTCTCTTTAAATTGAATCTGCAGGCCAGAAACAGAGCAATAAACTGAAAAGATGGTTTGTTGACCACTTGCAGTTTGCAGAACATTTCCAAGGAGTCCATGTCACAGTAGTAAATTATTCCCATCAGTCTTCAAGCAGTGATTCTTTCTGATAGGAGTACCCTAGCCAGAAGCTCTCGTGATTTTCAAAGGCTGGAGGAAATCAGCAAAAAAGTGTCCCTTGGCACGGATGCTTATATCTGCCTTTAATATACATCCTGGCTGTTAAGGTGAAGAGATCGACACATTAACCAGAGGTCTTGTAAGAATGCTGCTGCCTTTCATCAGTTAATTAAATATTGAATCAGAGAAAGACTGACTGTATAGTTTCTTAGTGCACCAGGACAAGGAGTCTCTTGGGTTGAGAGACAAGACCTGAGTGCGACACTTCTATATCCTTACTTGCCAAGCTATCAGGTGCTGTGCTTCCCCACTCTCTCCTCATCTCCCTCTTTCCCTGCAAAAAGTAGTTTTACTCTAACACAAGAAAAACATTTGAAAATGGAAATATTGCTTTTTAGATGCCATTTACTACTACATTAAATAGCATCTGAATTACCTGTAATGTATAATCTTAGAGAACTTAGAATCTTTTTTTTTTCAGCTGATATCACAAAATTGTACAATTAAGCAAAAATAATCAAACAGCTGAAGATCAGTGATACATGATTAGTTATAGGTGAACTGGGTTTCAGTTTCAGTAAGACTCTGAAATATGAGTATGTTTCCAATCTTTGGCTATATGGTCAGTTTTCTGTTAACTTTGTGAAACTGCTAGAAACTAGAAGCTATATGAGTAGGAGGTGCCTAGCATGATTTAGAATCATAAAAACAAACAGGCTTCTGAAGGTCTGTAGCGCAGCCTCCCAGTTATAGCAGAACTGTTGCCAACACAGGATTAAATCAGTGCTGGCTTTGGCTAGCTGGGTCTTGAAAACTTCCGTGGACAAAGATTACATGTTCCAGGACTAGACTATCTGCCCAGGGAAGAAGCTTTTCTTTGGGTACAAACTGGACTTCGCAAGCTACAATTGCGGCCATTGCTTCTGTTATATTTTCTGGCACTACCGAGAAGAGTTTGGCTCTGTAGTTCCAGAGTACTTTCTTGTTTCAAGTCAGGTGAAGAAGTAAGATCACATTTTTCTCTCAACTTTATTGCTTCTATTCCCATTTCTATCTATGAGAGAAGGGAACAAAAACTGGAGCAAAAAAAAAAGAGAAACAATTATAGTTTGGTGCTAAACATGGAATCAGTTCTTAGTTTTATGTGAACTTGCTAACACTTATGCAATAAGCGGAATTGAAGATTGTACATTGCTTGTAGCAATATTTATTGACCAGGGCTTGTCCAAATTGAAACTTGGATCCTACAACTGACATCCAGCTAGAATACAGACATATTGATTTATCTGATGTATTTCTACCTCCTGGCTTCCAGATCAGATTCCTGACTTCAGTTCACACTGGATGGTTATAGACATCCAATCCCTGAATGAATGTTCTTTGCTGCTTAAATTATAGCCATGTTATCACAATCCTTTAAGATACAGTAATGTAATGTGTGAGATATAAATGATATATAACATAGTGTAGGATATTTAAAGTTATTTGAGCCTCTAATAAATCATGGCTATCCTATTTATTTCTGAACTCTTGCTATAACTAGTCATGCACCTATTTTGTATGCAGGTCATCTAAAAAAACTCCAAATGCTCATTCCTTTTGGTCAGCCACCATTACATAGAAGGATATTGTTAAACCATGCAAATCTTGTGCCTGAGAAGTGGCTGAATATGGCTTTTAATCAGCTGTTAACTCTTAAAGACAGGTAGACGTAGTGCTTAGAGATATGGTTTAGTGGTGGTTTTTGTCAGAGTTAGACTGATGGTTGGACTAGATGATCTGAAAGGTCCCTTCCAACCTAGGTAATTCTATGATTCTATAAATTGAATAAGTTAGACACATTATTCTTAAAGTAGTTTTAAAATTATTTGGTAAGTGCATGTGCATCCTAAGGAGTATTTTTCCAGGATTTTGTATTGCATTTCACAATTCATGTTGTTAACATGTATATGATAAATAGCATCAGGTATTTTGATAATTTGATGAGTAATATCTGCTTGGGAAAGCTTTAATGTTAATTTAAAAAAATATTTTGACATTTAAGAAGAAAAGTGCATTAAAAAAAAAAGTGACTCAGCCAAAACCGCATTGTAGTGTAACATAATGTAACATAATTGTAATATTCAGGGACAGATTTTCAGTTAATATAAACTCGGTGGTTTTACCTGCCTTTGGCTAACCATTCCATGTGTAGGTACAAATACAGACTTCGGAAAGTCCCTAGATGTTAGCTGGAAATATCAGACTAGTTTTGGACCGGGAGCCTTGTCAGGATGATACTGTCCCTTTTTTCCCAGCTGATGATAAACAGAGAACCTTGTCAGAATGTTATTTTTTTTTTCCCCTGTAAGAGCTTTTGCCCAAGACAGCCTATCAGGATATGGAAATAATTGGGTTTTCTCTCTTGCCCTCTAATGATGGGGATATAAATGGTGCCCAGATGGTGGTGGTTTAACTGACTCATTTAATTTCCATGTTAGTAGCCGTACACAGTGAAATCCCCGAGCCTTGGTGATGATGAGCTTCTATCACTGTTCTCCTTAAGCAGCTTGGCTAGGGACTTAAAGCTCATTGCTTATAAGACATTCAGAAAATGCATTGAGAAATTATTCAAACTGAATCTGATGTCTCATTTTCAGAAGTAAAACTAACCTTACATAAGGCATGCAATTTTAAAAAGCAACAGCAGAGCCATAAACCATAAGAAAGGAGGGCCTGCTTATCAATGAATTAAAATGGTAAAATTAAATGTGAAAGCAGAAAGGGTTTAACTGTTGTTGGTGCAAATTAATGTTAAAATCTGATTAAAGTTTAGATTGAAAACCAGGCATATGGCTGCTAAGTAAGTTGTTCTAAAATGAATTACTCTTGCCTATGGCTATTCTCACACCTCAAAACAAAGTAATACTTCTTGATGATCTCAATAAGTTACTAAACTGCCCTTAAAAACCAATTTTGCATGAAACCCCAGAGCAAAGTCTTGGCAATATTAAGATGCAGAATTTTCATGGCAAGGCATATACTTATGAGTGCCCTGGGCTGTACGCCCTCATTTGGTATGCATCATAAAATCAGCAAGCACCCCTTTGTCAGGCACAGTGCTAAAGCCGCGCATGGAGCACTGCAAAAGTAGGTAAAGTTCTTCCGCTTAGTTCTGGAACTTTTATGGCTTGGGGTTTTTTCTACTTGTGTAGAAAAGTTTGTGGCTGGACTTTTTTCTTAATAAGCATTTCATTTGTTTCTCTTTTTTTAAAAAGTTCAGTCTTTCTCAGGTGAAACTTCTGTGAAGTTACTGTATTTTGTTGGAAATGAGACTTCAACCATGCAAAATTTTGGAGATGTTTCCATTCAGTGTTTCATTTCACTTCCATTAACAGGGAAGAGAATGATATTCATATTCAGTGGGAATTTAAGCTCTGAGTGTTATCCAAGACCAGGAGAGTTGATGCCCTGAGGCCACAGTTTGGACTCCAGCTCGTGTCTACTTAATATATCCATTCTGTGAGAATCCAAACTGGAATACTTGCCATTCACCCTTTGGATTGCTGGTTGTTATGACATCTGGGTGCCAGTCAAAGACTAGGGCCATCTTATTCTAGACTGCATGATCGTGTAACACAGATGCATTGCATCTGTGACACTGCCATTGCAGTTCACATTTCTGTGCTTCCCAGAGAGCAGCTCTAAAAGGGAAGTCGTACCACACAACAGCTACTGATACGTTGCACCTTACTGAGATGCTTCTAGTTGCTGGAGATTCTTGCAATGTTGTGAGCCTTCTCCTCTCTCACTGGTTTCATTGAACCCTCAACAACGTGCTGGATGGAGGCCTCAGGGCCCAGTCTCCCAGGGACTGGGATCTGGGATTTGGATTGATTAAATTGCACAATGAAGAAGCAAAAATACAGAGCAAAATGAAGTGTACTTAGTTAGTTTATATGAGAGCTGTAGCAGAGTTTTTAAAACTTAGTGTTTCCATAGTACACTAGTATCTAGTGCTGTTCTATAGTTAAAAATAACAAAAAAATCCTGATGAGATGAGACCTCCTTCCAGTTCTGTTTTCGTCTTTGCAGAGAAGTGTGAAGAAGCGTTGTTTTTAATATGTAGATGACAAGGTTTGGGATTCACAGATAAGCAAAGTGTGAACTCTTAAAGGTTAACTCTCTACGCACATATTAGAAATTGGCCCGAGTCATGAAGTTTACATCTGTTACAGGATCTAAATACAAATTTCACCACAGCTTAGAAATATTCAAATGTGATGATCATATGCATAGTTAACAGATCTATGCCTCTAAGCAGTAATTTGGCTGCGAGTCTGGAAAATTCCAATAGTTTGGAGGATTAACATCTTTTACCCTGGCAAGCATTTGAAAACATTATTTAGTTCAGCATGCAAATGCACATCTCAGATTATATATTAATCATGATCATGTATAGTTTATCCTCTTTATCCCTTTCACTGTTGAAAATGATATTAAATAAGATACATACCAATTCCTGCTTGACCTACAATCCAGGAAAGTCGAATAAAAAGCATCACACCCCAAATATTAAGCATACATCTTACCTAGGTTTTAAACAAAAAATACTGCATTAGTGCAACGTTGAAAGTAGTGTTAACAACAAGCAGGGTGATAGTGTGCATTGCAGGCTTTTTAAAAGCACCCTAAACATCCCTCAAGTCCGCCCCCCTCTCTTACTTCTAAAAGACCTTAGTGTTGCAGAGCTTATCTTAAAGATTATTTTCTTTTAATGTTTTTAGAAATGCAGATGAATTTCTCACCAGCACACCCTTCACCCATCCGAACTTGACAAATCCTGTTTTGTTTTCTTCTTCCTTGCTGGCCGCTGTTTCATCTCCAGCGGTGCTTTCTCCATTAGCCACTCTCTCGACTGAGCCGGTGCTCACGGCTATGTTCTGAAGGATCACACAGAAAACAAATACATTTTTGTGCCAAGCAGAAGACAACTGGCTGCACAAGAGAGACATGGAACAAAGGAATTCCAAAGAAGATCAGGTTTTACTGTCTCTGGAGTAGAGGGCAATATTCTGCTCGCACCAGGCATCAGCAGGTGGGCTTGCTAACAGTGAGAAAAGATGAAAGAATCACTTAAGCAGAGTAAATACGTTATTATCTGATACTAAATTGTTTTTATTGTAAACTGTATTCAACATACGTGTTGTGTTGATGTGTTAGTACAGCGTCTAACATAATGAGGGCTCGTGGTTGGCCTCTACATGCTGCTGCAACAATTTATGAATAATGTTAAGTGTAGAAACAGAGATAATTGCTCGCTAGAGAAAAGAGACCTAGCTGAGTGCTGCATGGCAAAGTTATGTGATGAACTCTGGTGTTTTCTGTTGGGTAAAGTACAAACATAATTGCAGCAGCAAATGGGTAACATATTCTTGAGAACAGTCAGAGAAATACCAGTGAAATGTAGTAAATAATGCAGTAAATGAATAATCCTTTCTGTGGTTTAGCCACCTCTGGTAAAACCATAGTAGATAGGATTAGGAATTGCCATATTTGTGACATAAACAGAATAAATAGCCCAGAATTTTAGATCATTCACAGCCAGTTAGACTTAAATCTGTATTTTATCTCTTCAGGTCTTATGTCCCAGAATCTTTGAGGCAAATTAGCATCATGATAGGTTTCTTGTGGCTTGAATAGGAATTAGTCACAGTACTGAGGTTTGTACTTGTCATTGCTGCTTTGTTTCTTTTAATTTTTTATTTTTTTAACACAAAGTTCTGACTGGTTTTGTGAAGAGTTGGCATTAGGTTAACTATCGTTAGCTGTTTTCTGTGTCCTCTGCAAAGACCTTCAGGAAGGACCATGTACCTTGCCATAGCCTGCCAAAGGGTCAGGAGTGTTTGTCACTTCTGGAAAGGAATCAAGATGCTTTCAGGGTTTGGAGAGGGGGGAAGATATTTCCAGATTAACTAAACAGGTCAACAAGGGGAAACAGCTGTGATTCTGCGAAACACAGGAAGTTTTTTCATCTTGCTTAAGCTTCAAGGCTGTTTCTATATTTTGTCCATGGACTCAAAAAAACCCAACAAACAAAACCAAAACAGACATAAAGACCAATTGTATATGACGCTTACGCTAATGTTCGGACTCCCCCCTCATAGATAGGGGCTCTAGCCACTATGATGCAAGGTTGTAGAATGCCTTTTACACAATAAATCCACGTTTGTGCTCACAAATGAGAAATAAGTGTCTGGATGATACATTTCGACGTGGATTAAACTTGGTGCCTGTGGCCCTTTTGACCCTAAGTGAAATGGGAACACAAGATCTATTGAAAGCTTGTGACTTTGAGCTCCTGAGTTACTTAGATAATTTTGACAATTCTTACCCCAAAATAATAATGGATGTGTTTGCTCAAAATACGGTAAGTTAAGGAAGATTAAAGAATAATATAAGTTTTTTTGCTACAGTGGTTAGAATTTCAAAGACAAAAAAAAAAGGGGGTTGGTCTTTGTACTTGAAACAAGTTGTTTCCTATGTACTTTGAATTAATTTGTGCTCTCTATGCCATTATCATAAATTATGGCCTTAAACCTTCCATAAATGCATTTTAAATTGGTGTGCTTTAGTGAATGATTGGTTATTTACCAAGCAGTTGTATCTGTGCTACTCATGCATTAAGAATGTGGAATAAAAGTGACAGAGCATTTTTAAAAGCTACCAAAATAAAAAGTTAACTGCTTTTAGAAAAAAAAAAAACACCCAAAACATTTTCCTTTCCCTGTTTCAGAACAGTTTAGCCTTCATCTCTCCTGGGCATAAAGATGATGAGCTCATCACGTCTCCATAACAAGTGTGGAGAATAGCCAAGATGAAGAAAGGTTAGATGATTTCTTATGTAGGGTAAATATTAAGCCCAAGTAATTATCACCAGCCATCAGCTGTGAAATAACACTTAGACTATTTTTTAGGGATTTAATTGGCGTTTTGCAGCTTAATGTGTGCAAAAACTGGCACATCTTCCTAAAAGATGACACACATTTGACTCCAGCAGCATGGGAACTAGATATTTGAAGTTCCTTTCAGCCTGCCTTACATTCTGACATTTGAAAAACTACATATTAAAAAAGTGTATTAAATATTAATATTTATCTTCTGATGTTAAGCCCAGCATCAAAGCACAATGGGAATGCTTATATGATGTTTAGAAATCTGAAGTCAAACATATGTCACTTCATATCAGAATCTGGCAATGGGCTTTGACAGGACAGTTGTCTTCAACAGTTTGAGCTTCATAAAAGCTGGGAGTGAGAGGGATGGGATTGCCTTGCGGTATGGTGTGGTAAACCCAGATTTTAGTGTTAAAGAAAAAAGGAATTAAGCATCTTCTCCAGAACTGCATCTTAGGCTATTACTCTAACCCCCCGTAGACACTCAGTGTGGCATTTCATCCCCTCCTTAGTGGTGGCAGGAGAGCCTGCTGCACGCTGGGGCCGGTGGATGGGCTGCACAAACTGCATTTGCCTCCTGATAGGACCTCAGCGTTTTCATACCATCTTAATTCCCTTCCCTACCAATCTACTATTTGGTGACCTCGTGTTTGTTTATTCTTCAGAATAAGCTCTGTAGACCCAAGTGATTTGTCCAAGGTCACAAAGTGAGTCCATGGGACAGCCAGGAATAGACTCCAGCCATGCTAATGGCGGGTCGTTTGTTCCAGTGCTGTGGTTAGTGGCTCCCAGACCGGGGCTACAACTCACATAAGGGCACAGCAGGTTGCCAGTGTAACAAAAATCCCATTACCTCTGACATTCACCTTCTTATTTTGAGGGGCATAAAATTATCCTTCTGTAAACTGGATACTGGAAAAAGTCTGGGAATGACCAAGCTAGACGATGCTTTTTTCTCTTCTCTAACAGTCACAATCTGTGAAGCAATTTTCCCTTCATTTGATTCTGGGATGTAATCTGCCTTCTTTTTAATCTTCTCTAAGTGAAAGCCTTAAAAAACCCTAAACAAATATATCTAATTTTTTGTTTTTTATCTAATTATCTAAAATCTCTGTGGGAGATACAACAGCAAAAAGCCTGAATTTTCTGGTAATGGTCAAAACTGAAAATCCCTTAATATGCTAAAGTTCAGTATATGTTCATTCAGCATTATGTTCAAAGCCAAAATACACTATTTTTCTCCTCTCTGGCTACTACCAAAGTAATTATTTCTATAAGAAGTACTTTTTTTCTGGGCATGGAAATGTGTTTAGTTCCTTGAGTAGCAGTTACACATCTGCAAATGAGAAGGGTTACCAAATTCATATTCTTCCCTTTTCACATCCACTTTGCATTCATTTTTGGAAATAAACGATTACCCAGGTAACCTGTTTCTCCTTCCTATGTAAGCCATTTTATGCAGATCTGTGGAGACCTTAATTTAAATAAGTCAAGCCCAAACTAGGAAGTTGTCCTAATAAGATCCTAAAGAATTCAGTCCTAATTTCTTAATGGCTAATTTTTTGCTTGATTTCATTACTTTATATTAATCCTCCTTAGGACAGGTGAATCTCCAGAGAACTGGAGTTTGAACAAGATCTATCCCAGCGTCCAAAAATCAGATGCTTGTCCAAATTATTCAGACCTCAGAAGTATGTAAAACGGAGTGGAACAGTGATGAGCATGTTTCGTCTGGAGATTTCTCACTTCAGTATTGCCCAACACAGAAAATGAATAGGGGGTTTTGCTGCATATTGACCCTTTTAGTCTAACTATAGAGGTGATCTCTCTCTCTCAAGCCTTGTCCTGCTAAATGCGTAATTAAGAACCTCAAAAGATGTTTGATTTGAATTCTGTCAGTAGGTGTATCTTGTGTCTCTCCTCTGCTTTTTACAGAGAACTTGGGTATTGTGGCTTAAGGGGGAAGAGTCTAATTTTATCAAAGTCAGTAGAGTATCATATTATTCCACTAATGTTTTGCGGTAGGTTTTTTAATAGTTTAACTGTTTCAAAGTGGTTAATCCAGTTGTTCTTGTCCGCAAAAGTTCTCATTACAGCTTTCCAGGCTATTTATTTTGCATGGAGGTGATTCTTCCACATAGGGAAATTAAGCATTAGAAGATCTATATAGGTGAATAGACAGCAAAATTTACCTAGCTACCTACCCGAGGCAGTAACACAGAAGTTAGTGAAAATCTGGTATTTAAGACTTAGTATTACTAACTTCTCAAATTCTTTCCTGTGGAAGTTTCGAATGTGCAAACCCCAAAAGATTACACCTGACCAACGTATATTCTTCTGACAAGTAGCCATAGAAGGTAACAAAAGTGAGGATTATCATGATAAAGGGCATGTTTGTTTTGTTATTTCATTATTCATTTACTGTAGTGCCTATGTGGGGGAAAAAAAAGTAGCAAACAGGAAGAGTCTGCTAAAGGGAATTTTTTTCCATAAAATCCATTGGTCATATGTATCAATAGTAAACTCCTACATTATGTTTACCAAAAGTAGGTCCACTCAGAAGGGAAGAGGAAAAACAGCCCTAGAAAATCTTTCAAAGGCAGGTTAGCCGGTTGTATCCTGTTCGGTAGTTCTCTCTGTAAGCGTATTTTACATGGATATAGTCCCATCTATTAAATGAGCGAACCCTAAACAGCTCTTCTATGGAACAGATTAGGAGGAATTTAGCCAAATTATTCATCCATAAATGCTTTCTCTGTAGTCACTCAAAAGGCTCTTCAGATTCTTTCCAAATTCATTGGTGTAATGAGCATGAAGGCCTAAATTCATTCACTGAATCAGTACCTGAAAACTGTTGTCTGCTTCCTGCTTCTGAGCAAACACTTTCAACCTCAACACCCTTGTTCTGGACTCTTTCTTGCCGTTTGACTGGTTTGTTACAGCAATAAACAGGTGGTGCTTTGGACTTCTGGTTAGTTGAAATTGCATTTATTGCACATAACGTTTTTTATAATACTTATATATATTAATGAATACAACAGAGGAATCTGTGAAAGTTATGCATTGATGTTAAATTCAAGTTTAGGGTAAGTGTGAATTGTGTAGCTTGGTTAAATTATGAATTGATATTCATCATCTGCTGTCCTAACTCTTAAGTGAAACATGAGATTCAGTAGTTTTATACTTTTAGACAAGATTAAGCTATGTTTTTCTGCTAATCAAGTATATTGCTATCACCTTTTAATAAAAATCTTTGCTTTGAGCAGGGTACAGGGCAGAAAACATACTGCAGCTACCAAAGGAAATATGGTGATTACTTGTACTTTCTCTCTTGGGCAAAGTCCATGAATTTAAGGACTTTCTCATATTAATAAACAGAATTAACAGCCTGGAAATGGAATAGAGCAAACTTGTATCTTTCCTTTCCACTTACCTTTGCCAGTTGTTCATGAATTTCTAATAAGCTTGGTCTGCTGAGCTTATTCCCACTGACACTGCCAGTGTTTCTATAATAATCAATTTTTGGAACCGGGTCCACTGTGTTATGGCCAAAAGTTTGTAGATAATACATTTTAGTGTGCGTATCATAGGGATGTAAACTAGCTTCTGTTTTCTCCCCATTTTGAAGGAAATTGTCGTATAATTCTCTTTTTCCTGGTCTGTAACTGATTCTCAGTCTGTTATGAGCTTCGTCAGTAAAAGATGTTTCTTCATAATGGGGTGGGTCAGAGCCCACATCCTCTTGGGATGTTTCATTGTTGTCATGGCTTTCATTAATTATGTTAACTTGAAACCGATTTGCATTTGGATCCAAGAATACATTTGGCGGATTATTCATTGACATCTTCAGGGATGCTATAGACTTAGGTCACTGATCCGTTTACTCTTCTGTGGCTGCAGCTAGTTAGTTGCAGCTGCAGCAAAGGGTTTAGTGCTCTTGCAAATGAAATCTTTGCTCTTAGAGTAATGAAGTTCTGAGAAATTCTTCTTGAAATCTCTAAGCAGTCTTCCTAATATCCACTGTGTTTCTGCCATAAAAAATACAAATAGAAGATTTCTATTAACTTGCACAATTAGGTAAATTTTCCACCATAATCTCTCCCCTGTCTCACCAAATATCCATGAGACGGCCATCCTATGACTTGTTGAGTAAAAAAATAGTTGAGTCAAAGACTGAGTTTTTGGGGATGTTTCCATCTGTGATGGATGCACTCGACCCCTTAACCAAACTAGCAGTAGTTTGGTACAGGCTGCAAAGGAGGTAAAAGCCTGAGCTGTAAATGGGCCAAGAACTCCTCTAGTTTCAATCTGTTCCCTGAAAACCCACAAAGGAGCAGAGTGACACAGTGAGCATTGATGCGTATGAGCTTGGAACACCTATCATACGATTAACACATGAATAGCATTTATCAAGGAACAAAGTAAGTTGTGGGTACAAGGAGTTTCATGCATACCTTTTCCATCGCATGTAATTTGACTACAAGCCAGCCACTTTATTGCATAAATATGACAGTGTAAGTGAGTCATCTTTGAGCACTCTTGGCTAAGCGGCCTGGCTGCATGACGGTGATCTCCCCTCGAGCTGGGACGCATCTCAAGGTTGCTCCTCGAGGCAGAGAGACCTTTCACCAATGGCAAATCTTTGGTGAGACACTCATATGGCGCATAACCTTGTAGTATGGTAACTTTGATTTTGTCTTGGTAACTTTGATTTGTGCCTTGGTAGTTTTGAATCATTGTTCAAGTGATTGTGGCATACAGTAATAGAGTGAACCTTGCCATCGAACTTTTTTAAGTAGCACTTTTACAACATCATATTAAAATCACTTTTGCTAATACCTTTGACAGTGATTCTTTAAGCAATCTAAATCACCCATTCGCGACAAATTTGTGTAGTCAGCAGAATCCTAAATCAGGATTCGTGACGCCATCTATATAAAATGGGCTTTGGATCAGATTCTAAGTACATAAAATTGATTTTCAAATATAGTATTTCTTTTAATAATGTTATGTTTAATTGAAGCCAGTGAAAGTGTAGGCAGCACAATGGATGCGACACAAGATTCCATGAACTCCATTGACTGTTTATGTTCCACTTAAGTATTATGATACCATGTGTATTTCTCTCACAGTCTAGCATTAAATTTGCATGAAAAGCTTGAATCAAATAAATTTTTTAAAATTAACTACAAAAGCTAGGCCTTTAGTTTTCAGTAGTTCTACGATGATGACAATTTATGAGTAGGCAATTAAGATATAACAAATTGTTCATTTTTTATATAAAGAAAATCAGTCTAATGTGAAGGAATAAATAGACAACTGAAAGAGATCCAAAAATAGTATTGGGTTTCCTAAATTATAATGGAGGAAATAAATGACTATGGTAAAGCAGTAATTATTTAGAAATATTAACACTAGTCCTAGGCATTGGAAGGTTCACGGAATTTTATACTCAATTTTACATTTGTACACTCAAAACACCCTTTAAGATGATTTGAAAGAAGTTGTAGCAAGTCATAGAATCACGCAGGTTTGAAGGGACCTTGGGAGCTTATCTCGTCCAACCTCCCGCTCAAAGCAGAGGGAACACTGAATGTAAACCAGGTTGCTTAGGGCTTTCACCAGTCAGGTCTTGACATTCTCCAAGGACAGATTTCACAACCTGCCTTGTCAGCCTATTCTAATACTTAATTGTCCTGACAGTGTTTGGTTTTTTTTCCTGTATATCCAGTTGGAACCTTCCCTGTGTCACTCTATGACCATCATCTCTCACTCTCCTGCTGTGCACCTCAGTAAATAGCAGGGCTCTGCCTTGTCAGTAACCTCTTCGTAAGTATTGGGGGTGCTGCTTAGGTTCCCCTAATGCCTTTTCTTCTTTGGGATAAACAAGCCCCATTTCCTTATAGGGCAAATGCTCCTACCCCTGACCATCTCGGTGGCCCTCCATTAGACAGACACAAGTTTATCAATATCTTTCTTACATGGGCAGGTGGGAGGGACAGGTAGACAAACTTAGAAACTGGTTTCCAGGTGCAGTCTGATGAGTGCTGAATAGAGGGGAGTGATCACTTTGCGTGATCTGCTGGCTGTGGTCCTGTTAGCACAGCCAAGGACACTGTTCACCTTCACTGCTCCCAGGGCATGGTGCTGACTCCTCTGTCGCCTGCTGCTCATCAGGTCCCTTCCAGGAGAGTTGCTCCCTGCCAGTGAGGCCCCAGCCTGTATGGTACAGGGGTTTAGTCTCTCTGAGCTGCAGAATTTGCATTTGTCCTTGTTGAATGTCATGCGATTCCTGTTGGACTGTTCCTCTAACCTGTCTAGGTCCCTCTGAGTAGCAGCCCATAGAGAGGTGAACATACGGTAACTATACAATCTGCTTCCCACCTCCACTTTCCCACACAGAACCCCTCAGAAAAACCAAACAAGCAAACCAAAACCCCAAGACCAAAAGAGCTACTTATATTTAAGGCCTTTAGTGGGTTAAGCATCTTTGCAGCAGCTTACAGGATGGCCTCGATGGCCCTGAAATGAGCTATTGAAACAATGGCAATCCATATGTCTTGAAACATACTTCTAAGGAGGTAAGGGAGTGTGATTGTATAGACCTCTGTAGTTCATTAGGAGTCCAGGTCTGTTCAAACTGACTAAACCAGACCATGCTTAGACACTGAAACTCTGCAAGTGTATGTAAAAGCAGAAAGTTTTAGAAACAAAATATATCTATATAAAGGAACACATGAACTGAAAATCTGGGTAAATAAGCCCATTAGATGCATTTTTTAAAGTTTTGTGCTTTCACAAGAGGTTGGACTAGATAACCTCCAGAGATTTTTTCCAATTTAAATATCTCAATGATTTTATGAAATGCATTTGGCCCTTTGGCACCGAAAGATAAAATACCACATCAATATTTATACCTTGGCAATATAATTTTTTTTTTTAAATCACATATCAAAATTATAATCAGATGTCCTCTATCTTCAGTACGAGATATAGCTAAAGCATATTTTCTCGCTTCTTCCATCAGCTGTGGGTAATATTCTGCTGTCACCTCTCTGCTATGACACCACTTTATAAGCCCCTTGTATTTATGTTGGCTTTCCTGCTTAATGTTTTGTAAGCCTCACAGCAACATGATACATTTATTTAGTTTACTTTACTTCTACTGGGTTTGGATGATCATTATTATTATTATTATTATTATTACTACTACTACTACTACACATTTCTGATCATAGATAGTATTCTGCTTCCTCCACTCTTTTAAAGTTGTAAGGAAGCGTTTCATCTTCTGGCAAGAAGGAGCAAAACCAAATCTTTTGTCAGTAAAGTCAGCTGAAAGTAGGTTTGTTTCCATCTCCATGACTGAATAAAATCCTGATTCTTTGATGACAGAGAGACTTTTGCTACCAAGTAAAATGATTCTGTAATTTCACTGTCTTATTTCCATAATATTACTATTTTGCTGGGAAAAGAAAAGTCTCTTACCTTTCTGCTGTTCTTGAAAATAATACTTTGATTTTCACAGCATATTTCCAGAGGTGTCCCAACTGTTATTTGCCATTAATTTTGTGTTTAGTATTCTAGCATTAAGCACAAATAATCAAGTTTACCTTATTCAGAATAATTTAACTTACCATTCAGTCCTGTGTTTTTAGGGAAGGACAATCTGCCTCTTTTATTCATGCCTATAACGTGTCCCTCTCTTTGAGGCATTACAAACTCTGCCTTATTGGCCAGATTTTTCTCCCTGCTTAATATACTGAATAGACCATCCAATCCCTCTCTTTCAAAACATTTCTAGATGGTGATTTAGAGAAGCATTCTAGCTTGTTAACTATTAACCAGCAAATGTACCTATCCATTACAATTACTGGGTTTATGGTATTGCAAAATTTCTAAGGGGGCCTGAAAATACTTTTGTTATCTCCATTTCCCTCCCAGCTATGCCTGACTCTGTGCACAGATCATGATCTCCCTATTTTTCAGTTCTGCATATATAGTAACGGAGATAAGAGTTCAGGCTTCTGCGCAGCGCGTGTTATGTGGGAGAGATTCCAATGAAGTCAGCAGGATCAGTCATTGGTGGGTCCCCTTGTCCTACATGCGTTTTTGAACCATTTGCTCCTAGCCCCGTTCAAAGTTTTACTCTATATTTAAGGAAAACCTTTGAAAAATTATGTTCTGTGTATTTCTTCTGGGAAGGTTGACTCTCTTGTCTTTTGGGGGTGCAGAGAAGGGTGGGCAGGAAACGATGAAGCTTTGTAATCATAAGGGAATTTGATAATTGCTTCAAGCAATAGATTGGATCAAGAACAAAAGTAGTAAGACAGTATTGGGGTTCTTTGGGTATGTTTGCTGTGTTTGCTGTGTAGTTTAGAGATAACTGAACTATATTTAACCCAGATAACTTAAGTACCTTCAGCACTCTAACCTGGCAGACAGAGCTCAGCTGTGCTGATTAGGTGTACGTAAAACGAATGGCAGCGTCTGGCCTCTGCAGCGGATTATCCTATCCAGCAATAACAGATCACATGAATCAGTGTACTGATTATCTACCTTTGATTTTGGGGTGAAATTAACTAGGATAAATGCAATATACTGAATCTCTGATGATCTGGCGTTTTTTCTTATGCAGAATCTGAAGCAGTTTAAAAGCTGTTACATTCACAAAATTGTTTATGTTTAATAATTCGAATGGACCAATGTAGATTACTGTTGGCTGTTCCTCTCTTACATTCTTCAGACAGGAGAGTCGTGTCCTTCCCTGTACAATCAAGTATTTCATGTTCCAAATGGCACTTAAGTCTGCTGTTCTACTGTCTGCCTCTGCCTAGTATATAGGGCGAAAGGGACAATATGTATTTTTCAGGATACATGCAAAAGAAACCAAATGCTGTAACTGATCTCCTTGTCTTTGCTTCTCGTTGCAAACAGAGCTTTTTAGCAAAAGTGACAGTGCTTAAAATTCTGATGCCAACCTTCTTAAAAACAGAATTGAATTTCTGTCAAGTACTGTCACACTTGCTAAACAGCTGTGTATATGAGGGTGACCTTGAATACCCAGATTTAAGTCTCTGCCTTCACTGTTAGTTCTTCTGCCTCGATAGGATCTCCTATGACCAATTCTTCAGTTTGACAGTCCAGATCACCCACTGTGCACAGCTCTAGGAGCACAAACAGAAGAACCAGCTGTGGAGAGGGGCTGGAGAGCAAAGAGATCTCCAGTCAGCTCAGCACCCCTCTCCCTTTCGGGAGCTGGGTACAAATGGGTATGCAGCATGACTGTCTCTGCTTTTGCCTTGCCAAGCTGGTGTAATTACTGCTGGGAGCTGTTAATCAGACAGTTTATGTTTCAATTTAAACTGAATCATCTTCTGTAACCAAGTGGAGTAAAAAATTGGCATGCCTTGACCAATTCAGCTAGACCGTAAGATTGGTTACTTCGTATTTACTTTTTCTCTTTCACCTAAAATTTTTTAATGATATGGGAGACACTGGTGGACTGGGACTGTGGTGATGGTCTGGTTCAGACTGGAATTCTGAGCAAGTAATATATTTTGTATTGTTGAATGTTTGTGGAATCAAAAATTTCCTTGGTGATGTTTGTTTCCCTTCCACTAATTCTGTTTGACTTTCTGTTGCTGTAGAGTAGAAGGTTCTTCTGTAGAGAAATAGTAAAATATGCTTATATGAGCAGGAAGGAATAGAACTATGCACTGTTTGCAGAGGACTACATCAAGTTTCACACAGGAGACGCAATGTACACTTTCCTTGTAAGCAGTCGGTAGTACAGCCCCTGCTCTTCTTGGAAGGTGCGAGGTGAGTTAGCAATTGATGGGATCTTTAGCTTTCCCATTAGTTCTTTATTATTGGTAGTGTGTGGACCAACCCTTGTTCCTCTCATCTCAGCAACATGGACCCACACTTCTTGCAGGCACATGCTCTGAGCCACAGCCGTTTGCTGTCTTCCACTTTTGTAATCTCAGTTTACAAGCACAGTCTCTGAGCGGCAGAAAATTGTGTCAGATGAGGAGGCGAGGGAGTTACCAGTTAAGCATTCACCGGTCATGAGCCCATCTTTTGTCCTTCATCTTTCTCTCCAGCCTGTCATGAGACACAGTAGAAATGAGATCCTCCTCTGAAGAGGCAGATATCATCTAATCCTTAAAATACTTTTTGGCCATGATAACTTTCTAGTGAATTGTTTATTGTTAGTATTTCTTTGCTGTTAACAATTTCTTATCTACCATTACACTGTTCGTCAAATGAAAGCAAAATGAAGTGCCTTTTGAGTTTGCAACAAATATTTATTTAACAAAATGGATGCCACCAACATATCTCCAAAATGCAGGTATGTATAACAAATGTAACAACAGTTGGTTTCCAAAATGAAATCAACATCAAATTTAAGGCAGGATATTCTGTGATTTTTCATGCAAGAGCATATTCAAATGTTCCTTTATCCAACCCCTCAACTTCATCTTCCCACGTAGAAGAAGGCATACTACTGTAGGGGTCTAGCAAGATTTTGAAGCATCTGATAATTAGAAGTCCCAAGAAAACACACAAAATTCCCACAAAGGCAAAGCCAGTTTTTTGCTCTAAAGTCAGAGGGAAGGCAGACATTTCGTTGACACTCATGCTGGCTGAAGTGTTGCTGCAGTAATTACTGCTCATCGTTGGGCATCACATCCTGGTGGCTCTGTGGGATTTTCACCTCTATTGCTTCTTTGCCTGCATAGAAAAGTAGAATCAGTTTGGTTAGGTCTAAATGGGGTGTGTATATCTGAGCCGTAGCATATGAGCATTTGGAAATGAAAAACAGCTTGGATTTTAGTAGTGTCCTGTTGTTTTTTCACATTTAAAATAATGTGATAAAATTGCAACTTTTAGCCTCTACACACCATCCACTTACTGGCCTCTGTTATGAGACGGCAAACTCATGATTTTCTGGCTTTCTGTCTCCTCAAAAAAGAGCAATTTCAGCATATGGCTGTTGCAAACAGCATTTTGTCAGACTGGGCACAAGCCTACAGATTCTGATAAGGCAACACTCACCAGGATCTCCATGTGGAGAAACGAGTATGTTTTCTGAAATGGCTTTACAGCTCAGTCCTTAACTAGTTAAACTCACGTTGACCTCAAAGGGAATTTCAGCCAAATAACGTGAATTTTGCTTATGTAATTTAGCTTATAAAACCAAGAAATAGATACATCTTGTAAAATAAAACATTGTGTGTGCAATTTTAGTGAAGTCTTGGGCTCCATTTTCAGAAAAATGCCGTGTGCATTTTGACCTTGTAAGAAAGTGAACATATTGGTAAAATTGACCCTTCACTTTCCTCTATACATGTCCACTCTCATGTATGAGGAAAGATTGGTGGGAGAAGAGCTAACAGAAGTAAATTCCCTTCCCCTAAATCTTGCTCTCATTTGTTTCTTCTCCTTGTTCATTCCCATTAAATACATACATATCCTGCCATTTTCACAGGCACAGAAAACACCAGATCTGAACGTGCTCCTTGTGGAGCTCAGGGGACTGACCCTGCTGTGTGTCCTATGGAGACAGGATGCTTGAGCACCTTCACCCCACCATTGCCACCAGGAGAGCTTTTTCTGTTTCCAGCCAGAAGAGACTTTTATTTTTGTCTTTTTCAGGATATCTTATGTATAGATTTTAGTTGGGGGTGGGAATCGTTTAGCTTTATGTTACGTTTTCCATCAGATATTGAAATCACATCTTTCTTTTGTCTCTATAGACAGCAGGAGAATTGGAAGGACTGGGACATCAGAAGTGCAGAAGGACAAAGGCATTTTTATTCTAAGGTTGGAGCTTAAGGTTTTTTGGCACTTGGTAACACCTATTTAACTAGTGTGCCTCAGGGGAAAACTCTTTTTGTTAACAATTCAACCGTCTTTTCCCCCAGGGAATTCCCAGTATCCATTTATTTCTTGGCAGAGTAATTAGGCCACTCAGAGGTCTGTGCTGCCATGGCTACGCTGCGTCAGGTACCTGTGCTGCTAGCCAGTTTAAAGGGAGATCCAGTATCTCTGCTCTGTACTGCAGGCACGGCTGAAAGTAGCCATGTCCTGAGTCAGCCTACAATTAATAAAACAGAAAAAGTAAAAATAAGATCTTTGTATTCCTGAGAAGACAGAAATGGGCAGAACTTTTTTCTTGTTTGGTGTCTCCTTTCTCACTTCAGAATTTGTGGGATTCCAATTTGTGGGATTTTTGAATATTATCCTAAAGAATGAAAATTTTAAAACAAGGATTAAAAGGGCAAGGCACAAGGCTTTTTCTTTTTGCAGGAACTCTCAATATAGTAGGTATTAAATAATATGGTTTCCTATTACAGTCTTTACACATTTGCCAGAGCATAACAACCAATGTTCTGTTTATTTGATAGAGCTGTGTATGAGACCCTTCTTCGTTTTGAATTATATTCTGCTCTTTGGGTCATACTGTGTTAATTCCTGTTAAGTTGGAGAAAAGATCCAGATATAGCCTATGGGAATTAGAAGTAATGTCAACAACAATCAATATTTATTTTCTGAAAATGTATCATTGCTAAAGCCCACCTGCTATACGGATTTTCATTGGGCATACTTCCAATTTTTCTATTAAGTTTGACCTTATGTCGGAAAAAAAAAAATCACAGAAAGTTCAACATCACAAATTTATGTCACAAATCAATTGATTTGAAAAAGAGCCAGACAAGGAAAAAAAATACTTTCCAAAAGTCCTAGGACACTGGGTTATAAAAATTAAATTAAAGGTTTATACGTAGACACTACCTGGGAAAGCCAGACCCAAACCCCACGATTGCGATCTTGAAAGAAACGGAGAGAAATCTTAGGGATAGGCTGTCCATGAAGAACACTGCATTTGAGCTGAGTCTAGAGAAATATGTATGTGTTTGAGGTGACATTTCTTCACCATAGAGTCATATTCCAAAATATGACTTCCAGTGTTACTAATTTTGCAGGTTACACACCGGAATTAGTGGGATTTGTTTGTACACTATGTGCTTGTCAGGAGATGTTACGGGACAGATCTCAGTGCAAAGCTTGACTGATGCTGATACATGGAGTGGAAAGAAATGGATATTGTAGTCTTATTTGGCAAGAATTTGGCTGAAACAGCAGTATGAGAAAACAGTGGGCATTTTGCTTGGAGGCGGGAATTGGTTCTGGGAAACTCTAACATGCAGCTTTGTGTTCTTCTCTTCCTTGTCCTGAATTTCAGAAATTGTAATTGAATCCTTAAAGTTCATAGAACATTTTGCTCTAATTACGTATCCCCAAAACTGTGGTACGAAGACTGACCTTGAGTGCCTTTTTGTTTTCACATTTTAATGCTGTGTACAGGTTAGATGTCCCCTCCCAGTGAGTCAGATATCCTTTCATTTGCTGCAGTCTTATGTGTCAACTTGCGAGTCAGAAGACTGTGAATACTAACTAACATGGCCTGCATCCAAAAATCCTTGAAGATAACCTTTAGGAGAAGTATGATGGGGAGAGGCGTTATATCAGTTAGAATCCGCAGATTCCTTTTGTAGGGGCTGGCCTCAGACTGATCTCTCTTGACTTACGGGTCAAGACTCTACTCGTCCTTTGATTCATTGCCTGTATAAAAACACTGGCATAAAGAAAGGCTCCTTAACATCTGCTGCAAAATAAAAGGCCATTGGAGGCTCTTGTGAGGCCAGAAGAAACAACTGGAGTCCCAGAGTAAATAGGAATGAGGAAAACGGTTTAGCACATAGTCTACTGAGGTAAGGACAATGGAGGTATGAGCTGAGGGTGCTGGCTGCACCTATGGAGGAGGGTGAAGGGGAGTCACCAGCCCAACTCTGCTAATGTTTGGTATGGATGGAAGATCCCAGCCCCAGCTCTTTGGCGGTTTGGGTGTCACTTTTTTCAGACCGAGCCTTCACCCTTATGTTTTCAGAGATACTGAGAAGATATAGAAAGTAGCCAGTAAGTGTTAAATCAAGGCTTCCTCGATAATCTTCCTTGTATTTTGGGTTTCAGTCCTTCCTCACAGAACCCCCCCTATAGGTGCTGCTGGTTTTTTTTTTTTTTTTTTTAATGGCTCAGCACTGGAAATTACTACCTTTAACGTCTGCTCAAGCTGGAAGCGTTCATCCTCTTGGCATGATTAAGCCTCAGATGCCTGAAAACTCACTTCATAAACAATAGTGTGTAACAAAATGGACTGAATCAGTTGCCATCTGCCCTCCCCTTGGATGTCTGCAGCCCAGCTGCTGGTTCATGGATCTGGTCATTCTGAAGGTACTTCAAATAGCTTCAGTCCTGTGCTCGTGTTTGAGTGACAGCAAACCTGACTTGAAAAGGTGCTGGCATGGTTAGGGACATAAAAAGGCATCCTTTGGGAGTTTCAGGAGCACCTAATTTGCACTTAGCTATCTGGTCAAGGAAACTGAACTGTATTCCAGGAATGCTATTACAGAAATTGGGCACAGGAGGTGGCAGGGTGAAAGGATTAGCAATGGAGAAAATCTAAGGAAATAGAAATCAGCATGAATGTGGAATTCTCCAAAGGGTCTGAGCTATCTGAAATAACAACACATGGCTAGAAATGCTGCAAAAACAGCTCTGTGACCACACGGCCAGCCTGTCATGCTCAGGTGCACATTGCATGCCTGTATTCTCTAAATTGCTGGGGAGAAGACTGTCTCTGCAGGCCAAGGTTTCTAAGACAGCATACAGGGAGGTGTAAGGTAGGAAGGCCAAGGAACGGATGCCCAGCAAATGAAGGCATGGCTAACTTCTGCAAGGATAGCGAAGCCCCACAAAAACAGGCAGTGCTTTTGCAGCATGGTAACGCAGGGTGCAGGCAACACTTTTTAATGTAAATGGCATTCCGCTGCAAGGAAGCAGCAGCTGGGCAGTGACATTTCCAGCCTTCAGGCAAGCAATGAATTGCAGAAATGAGATTTTATCCTTAGTAAATACACAAGCCTGGAGTCTCCACTGGGAAAGAGCCCCTGTGCTGTGAATTCATGTATTTGGTCTAGATTTGGATAATATAAAAAGGCAGGAAAAGAAGACGTTCACTAGCATCATCCTTAACTTGTAAACGTGGAAAAGTGTTGCCTGCTTCCCGGGGGATGGATGCTGCGAGAGACCGAGCACCTGCAGAGCAATTGTTGCCGTAGGATTGCGCGCACAGCCTTCGCTTTCATCGCCCCCCTTCCGGCCCCCCCCCCCCCCA
>VYZM01020685.1:493830-521010 GCA_013398915.1 Dromas ardeola
CCTCTCCGCCCCCCCGGGCGCAGTGAGGGGTGGCCGGGTAGCGAGGGAGGCGTCTGTCGGCCCGGTGGGCTCGTGCGGGGCGCACGGAGGAGGCTGTGGGCCGGGAGCGGGGCAAGGTGAAGTTTGTTGGCGGAGCGGCCGTCGCTGAGGCGAGCCCGGGCGCGGGCGGTGTGAAGGCTGCGGGCCGCAGGGCTGCTGTAACGGGCTCGGGTCAGGCCGCTCCTCACAACATCGCGCTCCAGGAGCGTTCTGCATCCTTTCTGGGGTTGTTTACGTCTCCACTTCTTACCGTAGTGGTGTGTTTTGGGAAGCCGTTGGTCTTTGTTTACCTGAGAATGGTAAGACAGCCCTATAGTGATTTACTTTCTAAAAACAAACGAAAACCCTCACATGCATGTACAAGCTTTTCTTGTGAATATAACAGTATTCTATATGGAATATGCAAACTGTGCCTTATCTAGCAGGTCTAAAAGGAACACGGTGTAAGGGAGCCAGAAGTGCCAGCTCTCTAGAACAATACCGTGAATAACCTTTTATGGGTTTGGTTGTTCTTGATGTCAGGCTTCGAGGGTCATCATTCTTTACAGGAACTAGATTTTGGCCTCATATTCATTGGAATTTCAATATCCCTTCTAATCTCTTTCACAGCTTGGAGGGAAAATACGCTTATAGTAGGCCTGCTGTTGCAGTACATCAAAGCTGTTGAGATCTGTGAAGTTTTGACATGTTCTAAGCAGCCCAGTGTGATACTGTTGTGTTTAAAAAATGCACATGGGATCAAGTTCAATATAAAGCTGGAGGAATAAAGGCATGCTTCATGCCTCTACTTGACTCCCTGTCAAATTCAAATAGTTTACAAGTTATAGATTTAACATTACCATATACCAGCAGGTTTTGTTTTGTTTTTTTTTTATGGGCCTGGCCCTCAGCTTCCAAACTACAGAAATTTTGATTGCGTTTTCACAGGAAGATTGTGACCCTTTTGCACCTTTGAGGCATATAACATTTTATTGCCTTTTGGAGTTGCTGCTGTTCAAATAATGACTTAATTTCTCTGTATCCCTCCTTCTGTCAGTAATTTTCTTCTTTTCCCTCTGAGACTAATCACAAGCAAATGAAAAATCCCAGTCATTCTGCGTGGTGGAAATCACAACTTTACATTTGAAAATAATGCAAAGTTCTTGGTAATAGAGTTTCTAATCTTACTCTTTTGCGTGCAGTTTCCAGTCTTCCCCAAAACACTTGTGTGAAAGATTAAGCTGTCAGTATGCAGGTGAAATGTACTACTTAAAAAAAAGTATTTCAGTAACCGTGTTTGCTTAGCACTCAGATTAAATTGGAGAGGAATCCTTGTCTCAACTTTCACACTTCCCTAAGTTTATTATTTTGAGCAGTGGAACTGTTTATTGCAACAAAGCTTAACTGATCGATGTGCTTTAGAATCACATATTGTGGATTTCTTGGGTTTCTGTCCCTGCTGGTCTTATTATTTGTATGGACACTTGTGAGCAGGGAAGTAGAAGTTTGTTAAAAAACCCAAGCAGCTTTTAAGGCTTTCGTGTTGATTTATCTTGTGCTTATTATTTTTTCGGCTTCTAGTTTTGTATTTATATATGGAAACCTTGTCTTTTGTTTCCAAAACTTTATGGGAGTTCAAAGGCATTATTTTTCAAAAGGTAAAAATTGCTCTTTTTAATCAATGAGGATGTGCTTTTTTAAAAAGGAATTGATGTGGACATCTCTTTTTCAACCCTAGAAATCTGCTAGTGATTTCACAGGCAAATAATAATGAAATGTATAAAATGATTAGTTCATACAAAAGGTGAAGAGTAGAAATTACTATTGGTTTTTCCCTTAAGAAAATAGTTTCTGAGACTCTCTTCTTGGTGTATAGGTGACTAACATGTCATTGCTTTGAATGCATTATTTGATAGAAATTATTTTTAATATTCAAGGGGGAGGGTAAGAGTTACATCCACAGAAGCATCTCTGCCTTCAGATTGTTCACGGGCCTGTTGGTTTTGGCAGATGAATTTTGCAAGAAGGGTTGCTTTTTAATTAATCCTCTATTTTCAGGAGACTGTCTGTGATCCCCAGACTAAGTGAAGTGTCATCTTGTTTCCCAGATTTAAGAGTTTATGCCAGACTCATATCCTCTGTGCTCTCCACTGGTTTGTGCAGCCAGGTCTTGTAGAGCCTATGGATTCCATATTTGGAGACCTGGCTCTTCCTGAGCACCGAGGGGCTGTTTCATAATCCTTTAAGCAGGAAAGAGCTTAAAAGGCTAAAGAGCCTTTGCTCTAATCCTAAAATTTAGGGAAGGACTTGGATTTTACTAGGGGTCTCATTGGGCAGGAGTTTTGCATTCACAAATGGGACTCGATTAGAAGGAACTGACCTGACTGGAAAACCTGATACTCTGCTCTTTCCCTCCCTTCTCCCTGCAGCTCCCTCCAGTTCCTCGCATTGTTCCCCCATTTCACTTCATTACACAGCCACTTAAGAATTATATTGCCACAACAGACAGGATGGTGTGGAGGAGGGATGATGCAGACGGAAGCTGGAGGATGCTTGAACCAGATAACGTGGTGTTGACTTTGAATGTTTTAAATTTGACAAATACTTGGCCCAGAGGAGTCTACACGTTTGTCAGTTGTTAATCCTCTCTTAATCCACTTGTGAACACAAGTGATGCTCATATCATATGAGGACTTCAAAATTTGGGAAAAAGTCATGGGAGAAATATGGATGTATTTGAAGGTATTCCTCCCTGAAAAGTGCCCAGGCTTGGTTTAGCTTCCTGAAAGGCTACTTGCATGTGCTCTTGAGTGCAAGACTGCCACTTACTCACTGTTTTGTTAATAACTATGCAGAAAGCTGAAAATACTAGTTTCAGTTAATCAAAATCAGTGATCTTGATCCTCTGTTAGCATGCTAAATCACCTTGTGATAGTAACACTATCAAGAGTGCTAAAGAGTTTTGGATATTTCACCTAATTCTGTTCAAAGTGTATACTTTTATCAAAGTTGAGATTTGGGCTGCTTTAAAAGAGAGGAAGCAAATTTTCCTGCATTTTCATCTAAAAAATGAAGACATTTTAAAAAGAGAGCATCTGCTATTGTTAAATTTTTGAAAGACTGAGGGCCAGAAGTCTATTTTGTTGTTGTTTCTCGTGGATAATACCTGGTGACGTAATTAGTCTCAGATGCAGGGGATGTCTTGATACACCTATTTCCTATGCATTTAGCAATTTTTCAATTTCTAGTAGTGTTAGGCAATGAAAAACATTTTTTGTTCTTAATTTAATTTTAATTTCTGTCTAAAAGCAGTCTGGCACAAATTGTGAATAAAAATTACTTATGTGGTAAATAAAATTAATTTTATTTACAACCTATTAGAGTTGCTTTTTATTATTATTACATTGAATGAAGTTTATCAAGCTGTTCCATAAACTAGACCATTTCAGCTCTTGCTTCTGTGGTGAATATAGTGTAAGTTAGCCAAGACTGTTACAAAAGTTATTGAAGCACCAAAGGGTGGATGCTGTATCTTATTTTTCAGCTGAGTCGTCGTATTTTGATATTTGTAGCAGTTTCATAGTACCATCTTGCTGAATCTTGACAGACATAATGGAAATCGAATGCAACTGAAGTAGCAAGATGTGCTTTCTTTGCTACAGTAGCGAATAAATCTATTATAACATTATTTTTTGTTCTAAATAAAGCAATGTATTTTGTAATTAGACTGGTAACATGAATTTATTTTTCCTAATTCAAAAAGCAGCATTTAACATCCTGGGAGTTAGCATAGTATACCTCCTAATAACATAGGAGGTATACAGCTATATACATAGGAGATATAATAGTCTAATCCAAAACAAGACTTAATATTTTTTTTTGTTTGGGTGTTTGTTTGTTTGTTTTTTTTTAAATGTAGGGATAATGATGAGACAGCAAAAGAAGAGAAAGCACCTGTGAAAGAGAAGTACGTTGCAAAACCGAAGGCAATCCCTTCTCTTGGAAACAAGAATAGATTCCACCCCTATTCAAAGGACAAGAATGCAGGCACTGGAGAGAAGAAGACTATTAATCGTAATAGAGTTTTTATTAGTAACATCCCGTATGACATGAAATGGCAAGCTATTAAAGATCTTATGAGAGAGAAAGGTAACTTATTCCTTATAATACACTTCACATAGAAAGGGGTAGAATTTAAATGCAACGTATATGTCCTTTGAGCCACACAGATTTGATTTGACTACTTTTTTTACTTTTTTTTTGGCATTTACTTGGTACATCTATCTCCCTTCCCCCTCTTTCATCTGAGACAATTGCATTGCAGGGTAGGATGGGTAAATGAAGTGCTTACAATCTTCTGCCATTCTAGTGTGACAGTAGAGAGTATATGCATGACCTCATGACTTCTTAAAGAGATTGTGTTTCGTCTAGTTGTAGTCTTTGTAGATTTTATTTTTTTAAGGGTTATTGTATTTAAGCAACACATTTAGTGTGTTAACATGAATAATAAAGGACGTCTTTCAAAGTTGTTTTGTATTTCTTTGGTGGAATCTGGCTGTGGAATTAACTTTGTCTGCATTGTCACTACTGCCATGACTGTTTGTCTGGAGGTTTGTATTAAAAGCTTGTTACTTTTGTTGCAGTTCTGATAGAGTAATCTTACTACCCCAAACGTTTTATTTTAAGTTTGGGGTAAAATAATGCTCATATTTGAATTCTGTAAAAAGTTAGTTCTGTGTTTTCCTTGAAAAAATTGATTCTTCAAAAGTAATGCAAAGCACACTTGGCTTTTAGGCTGTGAAAAATACCAAAACTCCCCTTCTGTAACTGCTGGCTTATCTGTTGTAAGGTGACGTGACTATTTGATTGGTTTATTTACTGAAACTTCCTACTTTAGAAAGTGAGTGGCTTGCTGTGAAATATTTGACGTGTAAATTTGGTTATTATTGAAGGCAAACTTATGATTGAAGACATTCAGGTAGAAAGTCACCTTAAAACAGGTGTTGTGAGTAGGATGATAAATGTAACACTTTCCAGTGAACGTTGACGTTTCATTTGTTAGGTTAAGGGACTGTGTATATCTGAATTTGTTCACCAACTATATCATACTGGCCAAAATATGATCCGTAGTATGAATTAGGTTAAATATAGTTGTTTGTTTTTAGCTTTTGAGAATGTGGCTGCTGCATATTTCTGAAAATTAGCTAAATTATATAGCCATTGACAGGAGGTACGTTGGTCTGGTTTTGATTGTTGGTGAATAATAGGTGCTTCTCTGTAGAGTTGTGCACAGGGGCACAGTAAAGAAAGATACTGGTGTTTAAATGCATTGTCTCTTGGTATTTTCCCTTTGTATGTCTTATGTAGTTGGTGAGGTTACATACGTGGAGCTGTTTAAGGATGCTGAAGGAAAATCAAGGGTAAGTGCCGTGGGCAACAATCTGCTAGAGGTTTAAAAGTTCCTCAGCAGTTTTATTTTTGTATAATACCTGTACCAGTTATTGGAAAGTAAGTTTCATTTTTACACTGATTTTCATTAAGGTAGCCTTGAGGATTTTGTATTAGAAGTAGGCTGACGCTTTCATGCAACTCAAACTAGCTGGCTGTAAAGGACAAAATACTTCTGTAAATGTTAACAGATGGCATTTACTTAATTCTTCTTTTTAGTCAACATCTTCGTTTTGGTACAAATCTGTTTCATATAAAAGGCGTTCAATAAACCACTGATTTTATTTAAATTATGTTAGCGTAGTATTCTCTTCTTGGGGCCAACGAGTACAAAATGTTAGCTAAGAATATACTGTTTGAAGTGCCTGATTTGACAGCTTTGCAGGGTTGGTGCTCTGAACACTGGATTAATGTATTTGCTTTCTTAAAAATAAATGGATGGAGATGGTTGGTAGCCAACAGAGTGCCAGCAATGAGGCACTAAGAATGAAGATTGTTAAAGCTCCTTTGTCGTCTTAAAAATAGTCAAAAGTTTGGCCAATAGTAGCTCCGAACCTGCAGTGAGAACATGAGAAATGCAGGTTTGAGTCTTAACTGAGGTTGTATCAATTGTTGTAAATGACTTTCTTTAACGCTTGTTAAAACTAAAACATGCTGTCAGCTTTGCTTTACTTAAAGCAATCCTCAACTCTCTGCTTTATTAGAAGGATTCTGGTGCAGTCAATAAGGTTATTTTCTTACAAAGTAATTTCTCAATTATGCTAGTAATATTGAAGAGGTATGCAGACTCCTTGTTCATTGTACTGGTATACTTGATGTAGGTAGATTTGAATTTTGTAGTCAGTGGGCAGCTTTTAATGACACAGTGAGTGTCTTGATTGGTTTTTGGTTATGTTTTTGGGTTTTTTTTTTCTTTCCACCCTTTTCTCCCCACCTCCTCTCCCCAGTTGTCCTTACATGGATCTGTGTGGCATTTTTCCAATTCTGGTTTGGCTCAAAGAGAATAAATGATAATGTATTCTCTTGCATTTGAAAGGTATGTATGTTGAGAAAGTAGGAGAAATTCAGCTTGGCTACCAGTAAAGAGCATGTATTATGGATTTTGAAGCTGAAAATAACTTGAGTAGTTATTTAACAGTGAGCTGGGATCTATAACTGGAATCTTAACTGCTCTATCAAATGTGCTGACTGACTTTTTTTTTTTTTTTCTCTTTACATATGATGACAATTCATCATGGATGTAGGGTTGTGGGTAAGTTTCTTTTTCTATGTGTGTAGAAACACGCTACTATCCAAACATTCTGTTAATTTTAACATTTTAAACTTTGTTTTGTTCCCTCTAAGTGTGGTTGAATTCAAAGATGAAGAATTTGTTAAGAAAGCGTTAGAAACTATGAACAAATATGATCTTAGTGGAAGACCCCTGAATATTAAAGAGGTATGGTTATTGCTGCTGTTTTTAATTTGAAATAGCGAAGATACTGTAACTACTGAGATGACAATGCAGTGTTTTGAGCATCTTAGCTGTGTAATTTCCTGTTAATTTTTTTTATGATCTTTTCTTAATGGGCTAAAGTGCCTGTTGGCTTGCAGAAGGTCTTGATACTATGCCAAGTGAACTGACAAAAAGTGTGTCCTAAAGTCAAAATAATCTAATACTGTTTTTCTTTAAAACAGCTTTATCTTTAACTTCATAGTCTTACCTTAGTGTCATCAGATCTTTTTCAACCTAAATGATTCTCTGTTTACATTGCTTCCCTCCTTCAAAATATGACGCAGAATGAGCTGAGTATCAAGCTACTACATATGTCCAAAAATGGAGCTGGAAGTAGAAAATTTGTGCTGACTGGAAAGTGAAATAATGTCAACATTTCTATTGTGGTGTTGTAGTCTATGGCGGTGTCTGATGCAGTTCTTTTTGTCCTGTTACAACTTTAATAATGGTATTAATAAATAATAATAAAAAAAACTAATTAAATTAATTCAGTTCTTGGAAGAACGTGCTAGACTGACAGTCCTTTAGATTGAAATCTTTTCTACTTGTCCATAGGCTAGGTACAGCATGTGAAGTGGCAGTGCACGCTTCCTCAACAAGTGCTTTGCCAATATGCCTCAACCCTCATCTGAAAGGACCCACCTCTAGAGGTGAGGGAACTAGGTCTCCATGCTAATTCAGTTCTTGATCCCTCTGACATGGACAAGGATATTAGTTGATAAAATTGATGGGTTTATGTAGAATTTCAAATAGTACCTTTTTGTTTGTTGCCAGTCCTCTTGTTGATGATTAAGTTTGCTTTTTTTTTGCCCATGTTTCAGGATCCTGAAGGTGAACATGCTCGTAGAGCATTACAGCGTGTAGGAGGACAGTTTCCAGGAGGACATGGACCTGATGTGGCACCTGGAATAATGAATTTACCACCTTCTATTCTCAATAATCCAAACATTCCTCCTGAGGTTATCAGTAACTTGCAGGCAGGCAGGCTTGGGTCCACTATTTTTGTTGCTAATGTAAGTTTAAAACTATATTTTATAACTGTAATATTTGATCTTTGTAAAACACCTTACATTCCTGCATAATTTAATTTTAATATAAAGAGGAAATTGGAAATGTTCACAACGAGTGTATTCAACTAAAAGTGCTGGGTATATATTCAGGCTTTGGACATGAAAGAAATGTTAAACTCTTGAGGGTGACGTGCACTTTTAATCATTGCACAGTCATCTGTTGATTTTAAAAAATATTTTATACATCTTTTTGCTATCTATTTACAATTGCATTTCTTCTTTTTAATTAAACATGCATTTCAGTTTGTCTTGCTAGTTACTTTAGACTAACTTAAACTGTTATGTTTGTTGGAGGTGCTTACTTCATAAATTCTTTAGTTGCCCAAAAGACTACTATGTCTGCAAGGGGACTTGTGGGAGTACAGTTGCTCTTGACGAGAACCCATCCATTTCTCAGTGTTAGTATGTTAATTAAAGCAAAATACATATATGTAGTATAAATTGTTACTCTTAGTTATTTTTGGACTTGGTTTTAGTGTGTGTATATTACAAAATCCTGGCTATTTATATATATCAAGCATTTTGGGAAGCTGAAGAGTTACAACGATGCAGAAAGTATCTTCCAAATGTGATGGCAGAACAGAAACGTGCACTGAAATCACTAATGTATTTCTGTGTGTAAGCTTGACTTTAAAGTTGGCTGGAAGAAACTGAAGGAGGTGTTCAGCATTGCTGGAACTGTAAAGCGTGCAGACATCAAAGAAGATAAAGATGGCAAGAGTCGAGGAATGGGAACAGTTACCTTTGAACAAGCAATTGAAGCTGTTCAAGCAATATGTATCCTTGTTTTTGAAAAATAATTGATCAAATATGGATTAGTCTTTAACGGCTTCTGGTAGTGTAGTTTTGCAAATGGTGCTTATTTGCCTTGTAGCTAGCATATAGGGACTAGAGTGTAATACTGTGGGGATTACATTTTTCATAGTGACTGAGTTTAGTGCTTCTGTAGTTAGGTTCCTTGACTTGCATTTCTCCAGCTATGTTCAATGGACAATTCCTGTTCGATAGACCCATGCATGTAAAAATGGTAAGCTGCTTACATTTCTTTTTACCTCACGTGTCTCTGCCAAAACATTGAAAGGATCATAGCGTAACATCCTTGTTTTTTTTATCAGGATGACAAATCAGTTCCACATGAAGATTTCCGTGGTGCAGACAGCAAAACTTCACAGTTACCTCGTGAGTGCACACTGTTTTCTGCTCCTTGCACTTAATATATGTTGATATACAGTGTTGGATATGTTGATAGAGAGTCGTGGAACAGTTTAGCAGTGCTTTTGGTTACTGTGGTCTCTTTATGGTACGGAAGAAAATCTTTCTTCTGTTGATACTTATCTTTGTTTACAAGGTGGTCTTGGTGGCATTGGTATGGGACTTGGACCAGGTGGACAGCCCATCAGTGCAACACAGTTGAGCATGGGTGGTGGAATGGGGAGCATGGGTCCAGGAGGTAAATCTGTGTTCTTCATTTTTAAGTTTTACAGAGCTCTAAGTTTAAAATTATTATTTCTGTGTTTGGAAGAATGACATACTCTTGACAAAGCAAGGCTCGTGTAGTGTGCTTTTGAGATGTTAACTGTCTCTGCATTTTTTTTTTTAAATCCATTAGGGTCTTACTTGTTTTCTGAATGGTGGTTGTCTTTTTGGTTTAAAGGTATGGCAATAGACGGTCCAGGATTTGGCGGCATGAATAGAATGGGAGGCGGTACGTACGGTGAAGTTCTTTGCATTAAGTATTTTTTTAATATTGTATAGAAAACACTCTTCCTTATTTTACAGGACTTGCTGGATTTCGTGGAATGGAAGGAATGCCCAATATGGGAGGATTTGGAGTTAACCGAATGGGAGGTAGGTGAACACTGTTCCTGTACACTTACTAGTTTGCTAATACTTATTTACCCATCCCTAAAGGAAGGGCTTTTAATAATGTAGATGAGTTCAAAGGACATAGTCAGTGGCATGAGTGGAAGCACAGGAACTGGCACGGGAGTTAAATATTTAATAGGTGCCTCTGTCTTGTGCATTAAACCCACTTCTGTTTAAACAAGCAGCTGTGAAACAAGTGTTGTATGAACATCAGCTTAGATGTATATAATGGAATATTTCTGGGTTTTTTTGCTTTGTTCTCTACAGAAATGTTCCGTGGAGGAATGGGAGGAAACATGGACAGAGATTTTGGTCGTAGTGAAATGGCATTGAACCGTGGTTTTGGAGATTCTTTTGGAAGGATGGGTATGGTAACTGTTAAATTTCCTGTGGTAAATTGGAACATAGTATTGGGAGAGTTTTACTAGAAGAAAAATCAAGAAGAGACCTGCTTTCATTTGGTCATCTTCCTCTGTCCCCTCTGCCCAGGTCATTACTATAAGGATGTAATCTGAGTGTATATTATAGCCATTGCTTAGGATGGAGGTTAAAGTGTGGGTGTGGTTTTTTTCATCTGTAAAATATAAACAAAATAGTGATCTGAGGAAAGCATTTAGCTTCATACCGTTAACTTTGTGAGGTGTTAGTCTTTCGGATATTAAAGTAAATGCTTCTGGTAATCCTGAATGAGCTGCCCATGTACCACCTTTCTAAGTTCCAGGAGCCTGCTTTTGCAAATGCATGCTGGAAAATTGTTTTTACTGCAAATCAGGTAGCATTAGATAGGAATGGTGAATTTTGGTGCCCTCTTTTCTTCTTGCCTTCTGAGTTCAAGCAGCTCAGAATGGGATTTATTGGCCTCTTGTGTAACTGAGACAGCTTTGTTTTTTGTTTATAGATGATGTCTTGTTGACAGAATTCATTTTGTTACTTTTGAGTTCCCTCAAATGAGATACTTTTCTGTCTAAAGAGGCCTGGAAGCGCTTAACAGTAGAGCCCACTTACACTTTGTTACTGTACTGTTACCTGGATGAATGCATTATAGGAGACAGGTTTTCTTTCCCTTCCTCCCCATTTTTCTCCCTTTCCCCCTCCCTTAAATTCCCCACAGTGAAAGATAAGAGCTGCTAAGAACATAAGGTTCCTATGGTCTAAAAGCTCATTTTTTTTTTTCTTTTCTTTCCCTTTTTTTTAAATTTGGGCGAGTCATAACAAAGTGTAACCCTTGTGTGCTTCTCTTCGAGCACTGGTAATTGTGTAGAAGTGATAAGAATGTAATAAGCTTGTCAATTGAGTTAGCGTTAATGTCTTGGAATTAATGTCTTAGAAATCAAGTGTATGCTTTCAGACCCTGTCTACTTGCAACAAGTGAAAAATCAAAAGCCACTTCAGTTATAAATGTTCATGCAAGCAATAGACTTCCGAGTCTTTTGGTAACACATGTTGGTTTTGATATGCATGAACATGGCCACTGTGAGAAACTGATGTAGGAGTCACTCGTTCAGTAGATCCAGCAAGCTTGCGCTTACCGCCTCTCAGCAATCTTACCATTTAAATACTGTTCTGGGAATCAAGATAAGAGTTTTGCAACTTATCCTTAAGTAATGGAAGGAAATTGTAGGGATTTACAAATATAATAGTCAATAGATGTAGTTTAGTCATGGAAGACCCTAGTCGACTCCTGTTACAATATTTAGGTTAATGTTATCTTAAATGCTGTGAGTGTATTTGGCTTTGGTACCCTGCCAGTTTCAAGGAGGGCAATTTAAGACAGTCTTTGATTGGGCTATGGCATCAATTAGTGAAAATGAGGATGTTTGGTTTGCAGCAGAATCGTTGGAGTTGCCATTTAAATTGCCAAAATTTTGAAGTATCCAAAAAAATCAAATGTTGTGTCATAAAGCATCTCTGAGCATGTAATTTTTGTTGATGAAAGGCAAGTGGCTGAAAAAGTACGGGTAAAGGATCTCTTTTAAGGTCAGAAACAGCTGCAATATTGCTTCTTAGGATTATTTGAGCTTTCAGGTTGGTTTTTTTTGTATTTTTTTTATTTGGCTGTTTTTGGGGTTTTTTTAAGTACATCTTAGGCTGTTGGGGAGACTTTTTTTCCCCTTTTAAAAAAGAGTGGGTGTAATTGGGATGCATTCACAAACAACTAAAGTTTTCTAGCTCTGGAAAAGTGGGTGGGTGTTTTTTCTTCACAATTCTTTTTAAGGGCAAAATCAGTCATGTTGACAGCAATCTCAAAATTTGACTTGATATTTCATTGCAAGACTCTCTCTGGCCTAATGAATAAATATTAAGATTTTCCTCACATGCAAACTGTTGGCTGAAGTACTGGGAGTGATCCTGCTGATGTTGAAAATTGGTAGTTATTTTAAACAGGCTAGTGCATATATTTTGAGGTCTTTGTATGCCTATGACAGCATGTTGTCTGCGAGGAGACAAATATTTCCCACAAGAGACTGGCAGGGAACAATTTTTGCTGTTTTCAACTGTGTGGAGAAAATGAATTTAATGGAAGGCTCAGCAGTGACCTTTTTTAGATATTAAAGCAATGGCGTCCAGCCTAAAGGTGACAGTTACTGATCTATTTTACCGTAAGTAAAAACTGAGCTGTTTCATTTAGGTATGAAAATCAAGCAAGAAAAATGCAGCTGACAGTTCCACTCTGTTCTGCAGTGACAGGAATGTAGTTGTGTTTCTACAATTCCATAAGCTCCCTTGGGATTATTTTCCTGAATATTAGCACTTTGATGAAATAATTATTTTTACCCCACTCTAGAATCAGTCTCTGATACCATTCTGGAGATTCCATGGTTCTGCCAAGTAGCTCTTATTAAGTGTTGATTCCCTTCTATTCTCCCTTTTCCCCACCAAATTCTGTCAATTAACTTTTCATATGCAGTAAAGAAAGACACTGGGAGAGCTGCTCCCAGCTTTTGCATTGGTTTCTTAAAAATGGGAGAAAGTAGGGCATTTCTATACTATGAAGTTCAAATAAGATGAAGCCTTCAGTTTTGAGGCTGTTCTTCACAATGTGGGAAATGGCTCATTTAGTTTTAAGATGTTTGTGCTACTGGCAGACTGTCAGAGGGGAGTAAAGCTAGAAAGAAATCGGAGGAGCTTAAATCCCATAATGGAGGAGGAGGAACTAATGTTACTTACTAGATGTTTCCTACTCAGTTTGAATAATAAAGGCACAGGTTAAAGTGTTCTGTAGAAAAGAATTGCCAGGTAACATTGAGATCCGTGCACTTCATTAGCGTGTGCTTTGTTGTTGTCACTAACTGGTGGTTTCAGTGTATGTCACTTTATTATTTTTTTTCTGTTTAGGTGGTGCAATGATTGGTGTTTTTGCAGGAGGAATGGGAGCGCCTAGCATGGGCCCAGTGAGATCTGGAATGAGTAGGTTATCTTGTTTCAATAGAATGTAAATGCATAGGCAATGTAATGACATGGTGCGTACATGTAATTGTATCAGAGGGTTTTGTTGCAGCGTAGTGTCTTGCCAGTGTTGGAGGAAGTAGAATTCTGTTGCATGTGACTGCAAATATAATAGTTTTTAAAGCTGTTTTGTTGAGGTAAAAGTTCAGAGGAACACTTGTTAATACAGTCTTTCCTTTAATCTTAGTGTTGAAATGGTTTTAACTTCTGGTTTGGAGGGAGAAGTGATTCAAGTAAACTTGTGTTCCAGAAAAAAGACAAATAAGCAGAGTTATTTGTGTGAACTTCATGAAGCTGAACTTGAGTAATCTCTTATAATTGAAATAAAAAATCAGCCTTGAATTTTGATTAGCACTTAGTTTAATTTTGTGTAAAGCTCCAATACTGAGCTTGTATTGCAGCAACTGTGAGTTCCTCAGGCTAGAGCAGATGAGAAACTAAATTCTTGCTAGTAGCAATCTTGAGAGGCATAAGGCTTAAAGAGAAGTTCCCTCATGAATGATCTTGATAGTTTTGCTTTACATTAATTTTTAATTATGAATCCAGAAAGATTATAATAGGATATTTGAATGCCACTGATCTTAGTTCTTTATATAATATACATTAACATATTTCATTGCGTGTATCATAGGGAAGTCCATGCTCTTCACAGTACTTGCAGTAACATCTGTTCTCTGCAAAATGTGCTTTCTCTAGAAGATTTTTTTAAGTGTGGCTGCATTAAGTAAAACTGAATGTGAATGCAGGAAGCAAAATAAACAATAGTATATATGGTCAAATTATCCTTATCTTAACATTGTCACAGTTACTGATCTCTTTTTGGTATAGGGTATCAGATTTTTATTAATTAGACTGGACAGCCTTTTTAAATCTTAATTCTTATGTTCAACGTTTTACTACATTAGATGGTGTGACTGATAGCTTGATGTAGTTTGGTTTTTACTTTTATTTTAGAACTGACACTTTGTATCTTCTAATACTTTGACTTAAGATATTAGTGATGGTACTAGATAAATCACTGTGCGTATATGAAGTTATGTTTTGATCACAGCAGTTTTATTAGAGTTGGTTTTCTCCTTACACAAAAGAATTTTTCATTTTTTTAATAAAATAATTGTGCATTTATTAATAAAAAGGGATTTTTATTTTACCCTGTTTTTCTTTCTATGTGTAGGTGGTGGAATGGGTGGTATGAACAGTATGGCTGGAGGAATGGGAATGGGGATGGATCGGATGAGTTCTGGTTTTGATCGAATGGGACCAGCTATGGGTGGCGGCCTGGACAGGAACATCGATATCGATCGAGGATTTGTGCCTGGCCCAATGGGAAGTGGCATGAGAGAGAGATTAGGCTCTAAAGGCAACCAGATATTTGTGAGAAATGTAAGCATTTGAATACATAAAAACCATGAGCTTATTTTGTGTGCATCTTTGATTACATACTGTTTTTCTCTTTGTACTATTTTGTTATTAATAATGCTTTTTTATTCTAGCTTCCTTTTGACTTGACCTGGCAGAAGCTAAAGGAGAAATTCAGTCAATGTGGTACGTATGTGAATCTTATCCCTGCTCAGCTCCATCGACTTCATGTTTTATATGGTGTTCGTTAGATAAGGACAGGAAGACAAGGTTGTTGCCTTATTCTGAAGAGTAGTCTGGCTAGCCTAATCTCTTTTACTTCCCCCGCCTTTCCTGAGCTATATAAATAATTTTTAGGCATAAGACATGATACTAGGGTACAATATGGCCTATGTGTACAGATGGCTCGGAGTGCTCATCTGCCATAGACTTTACCCCATTCTGTTAATAAAATTACTCACAGAATCACAAAATGGAAGGGACCTTCAGAGATCATCTAGTCCAACCCCTCTGCCAAAGCGGGTTCACCTGGAGCAGGTTGGACAGGAATGCATCCAGGAAGGTTTTGAATATCTCCAGAGAAGGAGACTCCACAGCCTCTCTGGGCAGCCTGTTCAGTGCTCTGTCACCCTCAAAGTAAAGAAGTTTTTCCTCATGTTGATACGGAATTTCCTGTGTTCCAGTTTGTGCCTGTTGCCCCTTGTCCTGTCGCCGGGCACCACTGAGAAGAGTCTGGCCCCATCCTCTTGACACCCGCCCTTTAGATATTGATAAGCATAGATGAGATCCCCTCTCGGTCTTCTCTTCTCCAGGCTAAGCAGACCCAGGTCTCTCAGCCTTTCCTTATAAGAGAGGTGCTCCGTTCCCTTGATCATCTTTGTAGCCCTCTGCAAGACTCTCTCCAGCAGTTCCCTGTCCTCCTTGGACTGGGGAGCCCAGAACTGGACACAGCACTCCAGATGTGGCCTCACCAGGGCAGAGTAGAGGGGGAGGAGGACCTCCCTTGACCTGCTGGCCATGCTGTTTTTAATGCATCCTGGTAGACCATTGGCCTTCTTAGCCACAAGGGCACATTGCTGTCTCATGGTCAACTTGTCCACCAGGTCTCCCAGGTTTCTCTCTGCAGAGCTACTTTCCAGCAGTCAATCCCTGACCTGTACTGGTGCATGAGATTATTCCTCCCTAGGTGCAGGGCCCTACACTTGCCCCTGTTGAATTTCATTACGTTCCTCTCTGCCCAACTCTCCAGCCTGTCCAGGTCTCGCTGTATGGAGGCACAGCCTTCTGGACTGTCAGCCACTCCTTGCAGTTTTGTGTCATCAGCAAACTTGCTGAGGGTACACTCTGTCCCGTCCTCCAGGTCATTGTTGAATATGTTGACCAAGACTGGACCCAGTACTGACCCCGGGGGAACACTGCTAGTTACAGGCCTACAGCTAGACTCTGCGCCCGCTGATCACAACCCTCTGAGCTCTGCCATTCAGTCAGTTTGCAATCCACCTCACTGTCCACTCATCTAACCCACACTTCCTAAGCTTACCTATGAGGATATTATGGGAGACAGTGCCAGAAGCCTTGCTGAAGTAAAGGTAGACTATGTCCATTGGTCTCCCCTCATCCACCCAGCCAGTCATTCCATCGTAGAAGGCTATCATATTGGTCAAGCATGATTTCCCCTTGGTGAATCCATCTTGACCACTCCTGATAACCTTTTCCTCTACGTGCCTAGAGATGGTATCCAAGATGAGCTGTTCCATCACCTTTCCAGGGATGGAGGTGAGGTTGACTGGCCTGTAGTTTCCCAGGTCCTCCTTCTTGCCCTTTTTGAAGACTGGTGTGACAATAGCTTTCCTCCAGTCGTCAGGGACCTCTCCTGTTCTCCATGACCTTTAAAAGATGATGGAGAGCAGCTTTGCAGTAACATCTGCCAGCTCCTTCAGCACTCGTGGGTGCATCCCATCAGGGCCCATGGATTTTTGGATGTCAAGTTTGCCTAATCTCTAACCTGATCTTCCTTGATCAAGGGAGAGTTTTTCTTACTCCAGGCTCTCTCTTATCTCCAGGGTCTGGGGTTCCCAAGGGCTGACTTCAGTAAAGACTGAAGCAAAGAAGGCATTCAGTGACTCTGCCTTCTCATCTCCTGTCACCAGGACACCCACCTCACTCAGCAGCGGGCCCACATTTTCCCTAGTCTTCCTTTTACTACTGATGTACTTGAAGAAGCCCTTCTTATTGTCCTTGACTTCCCTTGCCAGGTTTAATTCCAAGTGGACCCCAGCCTTCTTTGTTGCATCCCTGCATACTCTTTGAGCTTTTTCTTTTCTGAAGCAGGTATTGTGTGTCATCTGGCCAACACGGAGTATATAATGTAGCATTTATTTTGAGACAAACGCATGCAGGAGCCTGGGTCTGTCCAGGTTATGCGTTACTTCCAGAAATGGTGCTGCATCAAATCAGAGTTAGTAATTTTGCCAAAGTGGAAGATTGTTTTTTATGCAAATAGATGATCCTGATTAGCATATTTGCAGGCTGTAATGCTTCCCTTTTACAATAAGAAATAAAAGCCCTTTTTATGTAAGATGAAGGATTGCTACAAATATCCAATAATTCTTTTTATCTAATTCAGAAAAGTTGTCTTTTCACAGAAGTGAATGAAAAATGAAGCTCGGGTGTAGAAATATATGATTGTTTTGTTTGAAAATGCACATTCAGAATGGAAAGTTTCAACGGAGTTACAGGATGGCTTTTATTTTGGAGAGACAGAAAAGACAAATAATTTAAAACATACTAGTGATACCTAAGACAGTCTTCATACAGCTATTTGCAGATCTGATATAAATTAGAACTCACAATTCAACTATGAAAAATTTTCAGGTGTTAATATTATATTTTTTTTGTTGTTTTTGTAGCTGGAGCATATAGCAAAACAGGTTCTCTCTTTTTTAAGTCTTAACTGCCTGGGCAACTTTCAGATATTTCAGAATTTTTTTTTTTTTTCCATTATCTCCTCGGTAACTAACAGATGTAACAATCGTGTTGAATTGGTTTCAAGAATTATAAGCGCAAATATAAGCAATGTATTGTATTTATGCCAGTATCGTAAGGAAGTATAAAGACCATGTCTCCATATGTTCAGTTTCTTTCAATGAAAGGCCAGTCTTCTATTATATGATATTTAAAAATAAAAACCTATGTATTTTAGGGAAAAGTTTCTTGTTCCTAGTGGCATCTGGGGCCTCAGGAGTGGTGTGCTACAACATACCACAAGCAAAAACTTGCTAGCTCCAGGCATTGCACATTCTCTGAGGTACCACGACATCGACATAAAAATGTTGCCTCATGAGTTGAGCGTCCAACCTCAAGAAAACACTGCAGGAATTAAAAAGTGCTTGTTACTTTTCCACCACTCCTAACCTGGTAACTTTACTGTTTTAAAGGCTCTAATTTTGCTCTGCAGCTGCTTTCCAAAATTGCTTGATTGTTGCGATTGCTTGATACGTTGCTGTGATGAACATGGTAGACTGGATTGAACTTTAATTCAGTTAATGCCTGTCAGTAGTTAGGCTTCTGGCAGTGCTGGGAAATGAAACACAGAACTTACCCTTAGCCTTATAAGGGCACTTCGTTTCAAACTTGAGGTCAAATACAGGCATACTTCATCTTACGCTAATGTGAAGGCAAGATTTGAACCAGTGGATCTTAATTTGGATTCTTCACTGCTGTTTTGACCTGTGTCACTTTCCCTGAATTGAGTGAACATACCATCAGTCTGAAAGCACTAATTTCGTATGTCCCCCTAGACTATATTTAAAAATGCTTTTTTATCACTTCTGATGAGTTCTTTAAGTTCTTAGTGCACTGAAGACTTGAAATAACTGCTGTTTAACTTATTTATTCAGGTCATGTAATGTTTGCAGAAATAAAAATGGAGAATGGAAAATCAAAGGGCTGTGGAACAGTCAGATTTGACTCACCAGAATCTGCTGAAAAGGCCTGTAGGATAATGAACGGCATAAAAATCAGTGGCAGAGAAATTGATGTACGCTTGGATCGCAATGCATAATTTAAAACTGTGTGTTCAGGAACATTCCTATGTCTGTTTAGCTTCTCTATCCTAGTAAGTCATTTTTAGTAACATTGTATGCTTACAAAAGCTGTAAAAAGGAACTTTTAAATCCCACCAGCCTTTAACAGTATAGTGTTTAATATACTGTGATACTTGTTAACTGAATCTTACTATGTTTGGTTTTTAAAGACAATTTGCCTGATTTTTGTTGTTTTTTTTAGAGGCACTGAGCACCTGCAGGTCCCTGTAGACCGTGGAAGCTTTGGATGCTCAGCGCCTTTGGAAAATTAGGCCAAGTGTCTCTAGTCATTCAGTTTAAATGAATGGTTATACTGTTTTTAATAAATAAGCCATTTTCTCTGTTAATCTCAAGATTGCATAGTGGGATTTGTTTAGTGTTTTCTGATTTTTTTTTTTTTTTCCCCCCAGTGTGTATCAACATTGTAATGTAAAAACTAGATGTCTTTTTTTCAGAATTTTGTTTTTATATGTGCGTCGTAGTCATACTGTAATTCTTGACTCTTAAAAGAAAGGGCTCCAATTAGGCTGTGATGTTTTTGTTCTACTTAATATTAGTTTAATGACATGACTTAGTTCTGTAAATAAGATTTAGAGCCCAATGGGAGTTTTGAAATTTTTTTCATTTTGACTAAATGAAGAAACTGGTCTTTCTCTCCTGCTTTTATTTTTTTTTCATCAGTCTAATCACTGATTAAAACTAGTTACCACAGACCCTTGTAGGATTGTTCCCTATGATGCCAAGTTCATATAAAATTGATAATACAGTAAATACTAAGTACAGTACAAGACAAATTGCTCCCAATTTTTTATCTATTTTCCAGCCATTCAGGTGAACTGCCAGAAAAATAAAAACAACAGAACAGATGAGAGAAATGGCTGTATATGTCAAACCACTGCTGCTCACTTCTATGGGTCCTGATGTATTTATGAAGGCAGTTTTTATAAACCAGGGTATTCCCAAACAGAGCATATCAAATACGTTGGATCCTACAATGTTAGACATAGCCATATCTCCATTTCCTGTAAAAGAAGAAATACAAATAAGTCTGCTTAATTGTATTGTATGAAATTGCCAAACTGTTTTGGAGGAACAGACTGTCAGCCCTCAATTTCTCAGCACCCTTTTCAGACTTTTCATTGAAAGAACTATAGTCATGATTCTACAGAACATGGTTTTGGATACCATAAGCCTAAAAAAAAAAAAAGTCTCCCTAAATCACCAGCATCTGCACAGTTGCACTTAAAATAAGCTAGACAGGCTATTATAAAATCCAGTCATGTTTAAAATACCGAGACCTACGGTTGTGTTATGCAGTAAAACTGTAACACTTGATCAACAACAAATCAAACCAATCTAGAATACTTCTCTGAGATACTCCGAGAGGTTTTTAAATGTCTGAGCCGCAGCTTCTTCAGGTAAGCTATTTATTTATTATTAGTAAACTTAAGCTCTAGAATCTGGAGCAAAAATTTTGAACTTACTTCTTGAATTTCTGGAAACGTTGATTAGAATTCTTTTTTCATAGTACCTTTTAAACCCATCCATTGGAACGAGCCTGAATACTAAAATCTTTACCTTTTCGAGCCACCAGCACACTTGCAACTGTATCTGGTACACTTGTTCCTGCTGCTAGTAATGTGAGACCCATTACTGACTCTGGAATTCCAAGTGTTTCACCTGCAGTTGATAAATAATGGTAGAAAATGCAAGTATTTTTAGTTTAAGTTTCATCCAAAGAAATTGCTTTGGACTTTGTTTGCTGGAGAAAAGATTAGTAGTCATACAGTAATTTCAAAAGGAATCTGTCAGCTGACTAAATATGAAGTGACTGAACCATGAATTAATTAACAACAACAACAAAGAAATACCATCCTGTCCTTGTTCTTCAATCAAATAAAAACGGAATTGTAGTATAGTAACCATCTTAACAAGTTTCTCAAAGACCTGAGTGGAATGTCTCTAGTGGTCAAGACAATACCAATTATGAATTTTTTCTTTCAGATACAGTAGAAATTTAAATATCAAACAATTTGCCTTTTTTTTCTTTTTTCTCTCCTCTCAATTTCTGGGAAATGTAAGTCGGCTGTGTTTTGGGGGCATCTCACCGTTAGTGCTCGAAAGTCTCATGAAGCAATAACTCTTATAATCATCCACTCTTTAAATGGGGAGGAAAAAAGCACATGAATTTTCTCGATGAGGAGGGTCATTAGGATCATTAGTACAGTATTGTCTCAACTGCATGGCTTTACCATTTCACTCAAGTAGAAAATTCTTTTGTTGGATTCGGAAGAATCAAAATGCAGAATTTTTATATGACTTGTAAGTGCAAGTAATCCTTTAGAAGTGTGAGTTTCTTTAGGTAAATACTGGTTTAAATTAAGAAAAGTTTTAAATTGTTATTAAAACAGCAGCTTATTTTTCACCACTTTCTTTTTAGCCCCATGTGTCCTGTAAGCTTATTAATTTCTCACTTAAAATACAGGGAATCAGATCTTCAAAACTGTTTTAGCAGTTGTACCATTCACAAGCACCAATATGCTGAAGTATTTGATACCTCTATTCAAACTATCAATTAATTACTTTTTAGCGAAGAAAATAGTTTAAGAAAAACTATCTTAGTATTTTTTTTTAGAAATCTGAATTCCTATTTGTAATATTTGGACACTAATAAGAACAGTTTTCTTAAAATAAGAGGCAGTATGCTGTAAGCTAGGTCAGCAATGCTTGCCTAGTACATATCAGCTTAGTCTAGGTTGGCCCAGTAAATATATGTTTGAAATGATTTGTTGGTTCAAAGGGACTAACACAATCCTGTTGCAGAATTTGTACTGGTATTTATTCTTCCATCACTCCTAATGTAAGAGATTTGTAGGATGAGGGACCAACAAGATCAGCTTTTATAAATCATCCAGGCTGGAAAATAATGGTTTATGCCACACAAACCAAGGTGAAATATGAATGAACCAGCCTTACGTACCTAACAGTAGTTTCTAGCCCTCTGAAGGTTGTAAGATAGAATCTAAACTCAGGTGAATCTAATTTTTTGTTCTATTAGATAAATTTATTTTCTATTTAATGTGTAGGGTTTTTTTCTGGCAACTGACCATAGAGAGAGAATGGTTTTATTTTTCTAGCCTTTAGTTATCAGTAGCAATATCTTGCTCTAAGTAGTCAAAACTTTCTTTGCTAGCAACAAAAAGGTGTACTAAGTTAGGTTTGTTCTTGACTATCAAAATTTAGTCCCCAGCTCTGATACCTTTGTGACATTCTAATAGGCTGTTTATGAAATGACAGAATCTTTGAGTTGCCCTTCATGAAAAGACCTGGACTTGATTATAATCTCTGTGTAATTTTTAGCATTTTAACGTGTAAATAGAACATGTTTGACATAGAAGTAGCGGGCTGAAGACCCCAATACTGCTTGTGATGACTTCAAAGTGGACTAACACTAATATACTCTTTGAATCTCCAGTGTACCTGCTTTCATATGAATTAGTGCTTTGACTAGTAGAACAGCAATAACTTTCATTTGAATCCTGTTTCAAAGGCTTCTAGCATTCAGACAGTAAACACTTACTCTTTAGATACAAGTGGAAAATTAAATTATTTGACCAAGGAGTGAACCTGGTGGGTGTTACATCCAGTGATCTACTAGTATTTTCTCAAAAGTTTACCAAATGCGTAGGTCTGTTTCTGCACTGAACAAGGAGTTATTCATTGAAATTAAGTTGAAAACAAGTTTAGGATGCTGAACTAGCAGAATACTTGAGTCAGATTAGTGAGCTATAATGTGGAAATGGCAAGCTTTGTGACATTTCTTTCTTGTTTATAATTTTTCTGCTTGTTCTTAAAATTAAAAACTGGATTTTTCTTAAGCTGACTGGAGAAACAGTGAAATGAGGAAACTTTCAATACTTTAAGATATTTTTAAGAGAATGTTTTTACGCACAAGTTCATACCCCTTCTCTCACTTCAGTGCAGTTCTTTTACTGCTTCACTGTATGATGCAGATCTGTAAGAGGTATACATACACACACACACCAAGAATGTTTAATAAACACATGAAGCTATAGTTGAAATAAAATAGTACAAAAATTTGGGAGGTTCTCTGGCAGTTAATTTAATGCCAAATCTTTTACTATAGCGTTCAAGAAAAATACAGGTATAGAAATAATGGATCTCTTACAGAACCCTGAACCTTTAATTCCAGTCTTGGTGGATTACATGTTTGTCAGACTTCAGCTTGACAAGGTTATTGCTGTGTATCTGATTGTTTCACTTCATGAACCAGTTTAATGAAACTGTCTCTTTTTAAATACAGGCTGTTTTTTGTAGCCATGTAAACAAATTCTCATTCCTGTGATGGTAAACAGTCTGAAGCAGCTAAAGTGGTTTTCACTAGTGGAAAGAGGGAGGCAAACTAAGCAGTCATGTAAACATAAGTTTTTGTTGGTTTTGTTTGTTGGGTTTTTTTACAGCAAAGTATGTGTTGCTGAACTGACTGTTAATTGTGGAAAGGAAAACTCTCCACAGGGAGAAGACTGCTTTTTCAGTGATTCTCGATTGGTTGATTCTGTATAGCAGCAGCACTTTAGGTACCTACCTGCTATTGTTACCATCCATACAAGAACGTAAGTTATTGCAGAAATCCATGCTGCTGAAATTAAAAATGTCACCATGAACCAGTTCCTCCAAAACTGTCTTCTGCAATCTGGTATAGTCAAATAGAGTAGTGTAATAATTGGAAGGGATAACACCCACAAAATTCTCTTCATATCTGCTTCGGGCATGGTGAAGACGCTTGGATGATCTGTTGAAGAAAAAGTAACTTTTAAATAGTAGCATTAAGCTGGAATCCATAGCATACAGTCATATTGCTGGCCTCTACTTCTGAGAATACTGAAAAAAGGTAAAAAATACTTCCTCAAGTTCTAGCTGTAGTCTTACCCAGTACCTACATCACACTGGACAAAACTCTGAACTCAAATGTTCTTTATTACCATGTCACTAGGAGAGAACTAAGGTGGATGAAAAATGAACTTTTCTATAAAGACGTACACAGAACAGTTACCAAGAGTAAGTACCAACTGCTGTTTTTTGCCTAAGTGAAGAGGAAACTGATAATCTGTGTTCACATCATAGCTATTCCATTACTTCTGATAGAATGTGTATTTTGGGCTATGAACCTGCCATTGTCATAAGAAAACAGTGTATATTAGTACAGTACCAGTGGGTCTTTCGGCCAATACTGCATTTTACAAGCAGTGTTGCTGGGAAGTTTCAAATGTGCACAACAAAGACTGAAGGAAGTCTGCTATTCTAATATGCCACAAATGAGCAAATAAGCAAGCATTCCTCTAGCAATTAACTCTGATTTTGCTTAAGGTTATAATCCAGGGAAGAATAATTATTTACACGAGTTCTTTTGTGAACAAAGTCTTATTTATAAATATCTCAGAATGTACTCTTTATTAGAACTGATGCATACAGGCATGCTGAGTGCTAGCGACAACTATAATAATACTTATACCTTCAGAGATTTCATCAAGCCCATGCAAGCTTGTTGAAAGTTGAGAGTAGTCCAGCTTGTCTTGAAAAATTCCGCTATCTGTTCTTGACTGTTTACGAATTAAAGGCCCACTCTCTTCCTGCCATCCAGCCAGTGGCTGCTGTGCAGCATTTTCTTCCATAGCTCTTGTAAAACACGTACAGCAGGGACTGAACTTTTTCATGAGGTATTGGTTGATTTTAATGTCAAAACATAGTACCAGAATGTAACAGCTGTATATCAATAACAAGGATGCACTTTCATACCTAGAATGCAAAATAGATTTTACGTAACATGTAATATAAAAAAACCCAACTCTTTAACTCGTTAAAACAGCATGGCGTTAAAATGGAGAGAGGAAATTTGCATGAATAGCAAAAGGAAAACACACAAAAGCATCTATTCGCAGTTGTATGGCCAGTGTCATGGAAGTTCATGAGTGTCTCCATATTTTTTCAGCAGTTTGATCAATTCCCCTTCCCTGCAGAATCTTGTTTCTGTACTGTATAGCTGTATGTTTCCCAGGGGATCTTACTGATTGAACATCTTACTGATGTTTGTGAAATTGAGTTTTCATGTGATGGTTAGAGAGAGTGATAGTATCTGCTATTTTGAGTTAGAAACTTCAGACACTAGTGCTGGACCTGACTGACTTCTTGAGGCAACAGCAGTTTCAGTGTTGACGGAAGAGAGCTAAAACATCAGAGGCTCACGATCTGTTTCTGGCAGACAAATGTTTTTCTTAACAGTGATGCTATCAAAGAAAAGGCTCAAAAGAAGTAAGCTGTGAAGACTAATTGCTATGCCAAAACAGTTATGATAGAATTTGTCAAGTCTGTACAGACAAACCTATGCAGATCAAATTTATAAATGCGCAGGGTTTGAATATTTAGGATTTTGACTTTCTACGTTTTTAAAGCAACAGGATGTTTATTTCTTTTAGTGAATGGCAGTTCAAGCTACTTGAAGTTTGGGGGTTTGGGCTGTTTGTTTGTTTTTCAAAACACAGTCTCACTAATCTCCAGTCGACATGAATTCAACACTACTTGCGCTCTTACCAGTAAACTCTGTTGTCAGATATCATCGCAAGGACCGCCGCTACACTAATTGTATATGCCAGACAGTCTCTAAACAGCGGCCAACAGGATAGCCTTGAAACCTGCAGATCACAGATTCATTTACTTTTCTTAAACTTGTCTAATACTTTCACTAAGTGCTGTAAATGCTGCATCAATATGTTGTTTCTATATTATGTAAAAATTTAAGATTCTTAGGAATGACTTAAGTATGATATTTAACAAGTTAGTGTTTTTAAAAACTTTCATAGCAAGTTATCTTAAAACTGATTACATCTGGTTTTGCTACTAAATAATAAACTTGACAGTTGTCATAGTAAGTCTCTCTTCGCTTTTGTTGGCAAATCAGAAAGGATAACCATTTGGCTCTTAGGAGCAGAACTATCAAAGTTGATACATACCACGCTGGATAACAGCCCACAAGCTGCAGAAATACCAAGAAGATTATAGACTGCTGATCCAAGGATGGTGCTGATGCCGATATCTCCCTTTGTCACGAAGACTCCTGTAAGGAAAATGACTCTCCGGTACGTTTCAGTTTGGTATGCAAGGAAAAGAATTCTAGATTCTGAGGAGTCAAAACATATGTCTCTTACCTAGAAAAGCAGTGACAAGCTCTGGAGCAGAGCTTCCAGCAGCCATAAAAGTTGCTCCAGCAACATCCTGAGAGAGGCCAAGGCCTGAGGATAGAGCAAAAGAATTGCTTAAACGAAGAAATACTTCATTAGTCTGTACCCATTACTTGCATTAGTATATAATGTTAGAAGCTATTGCAGTTTAATAGAATGAACTTTGCTTACTTTCATACAGTTAATGCATTTATTTGAAGTTGGTAAAATAATATATTGAAAACATAGCCTCATTTATTGGGCTAATTTATTTCTAACTTTAATAAATAAATTAGTTTAAATACCGGAAAAGAAGGACTGATAATACAAGAGATTTGGGCATGATCTTAAAACAGGCATACTGATGTGGGCTTTAACTCTGTTTCACATGGGTAATAATTGTGGGGAAATTCGTGGACTCCAGTATGATATTGCTACGTGATCCACGTCAAGTCTGTCTGTCTTCCAGGGAAAGCCATGCTACTGTGTCTTCACATACCAGAAATACTAGTTAAATTCAAACCAGTGCTGCGATCTTAAAATCAAATTTTCACTTCACATGGACAGTGTAAGAGCCTGTGTCTTGCTTGAATGAAATGAGATTTTTGTTCTGGTAAGTTGACTGTTTCTGAAATGTAACTCACTCTGCGGATCAAGTTCTGCTCACTAAGAACAGGGACGTGTGGCTAACTATGGAAAAAGTCTGACATGCTTACTTGCCATCAATAAAAAAATATCAGCTCTACAGCAATGTTTAAGCTTACATTTTCTGTAAGTGTTCTGGTCTGGAGAATGTTTTCCAGTGTTCAGGGATGAGTTTGCCTAAGGGAATTTTTTTTTATACACTTGGAATGAAAAGCTGAACTCTCAGCCAAGACTGTCTAATTCAGTGGTCTGTGAAAGCCAGGGGAATTATTACAGGTTGATTAGATTTCATAGAACTGTTGTAACCATACTATTCCTTTCCCTCCTCTGTCATACCTTTAGTGTGTAAACAATAGCTTATCTTGATACTTATTCACTACTTTGAGAGAAGTATAGAAACTTCAGCAAGGTACTTAATTGCCATGTTTTAATACAGGGAGGGTTTTGGTTTCTTTGTTTGGTGTTGTGTGTCGTGTCCCCCCCCCCCCCCCCTCTTTTTTTTTTTTTTTTTT
>VYZM01020685.1:522260-534809 GCA_013398915.1 Dromas ardeola
CCCGGGGCGGGGCCGTGCCCAAGGAGGCAGGCGGGCTGCTGCCGCCATCTCCCGCCTTGGGTTTGTGGGGAGAACGCGAGGTTTTGGCCATCACGAGTGTGCTTCTAGTGCAGGCTGCTGAGCGCGTTACCCAGCTGCTGTGCGAGTCTTTGAAGAGGTAGAAGGAAGAAGCCAGCAATGCGCACTGGCAGCCCAGAAAGCCAACTGCTTCCCGGGCTGCATCCTCAGCAGCGTGTCTGGCAGGTCGAGGGAGGGGATTCTGCCCCTCTGCTCCGCTCTGGTGAGACCCCACCTGCGGTGCTGCCTCCAGCTTTGAGGCCCCAAATGTAAGAAGGACATGGACCTGTTGGAGCAGGTCCAGAGGAAGCCACAAAAAAGATCAGAGGGCTGAAGCACCTCTGCTGTGAGGACAGGCTGAGAGAGTTGGGGTTGTTCAGCCAAGAGAAGAGAAGTCTCCAGGGAGACCTTAGAGCCCCTTCCAGTACCTAAAGGGGCTACAGGAAAGATGGGGAGGGACTCTTTATCAGGGAGTGGAGCAATAGTTATGGTTAGATATATGGTTAGATAGTAATGGTTTTAAACTGGAAGAGGGTAGATTTAGATTAGCTATCAGGAAGGAGTTCTTTACGGTGAGGGTGGTGAGACACTGGCCCAGGTTGCCCAGAGAAGTTGTGGCTGCCCCATCCCTGGAGGGGTTCAGGGCCAGGCTGGATGGGGCTTTGAGCAGCCTGGTCTGGTGGGAGGTGTCCCTGCCCAGGGCAGGGGTCGGAACTAAATGATCTTTAAGGTCCCTTCCAACTTGTAACCATTCTATGATTCTATAAGGTGAATTTAAGGTTATTCCCCTGTATCTGTTTTCTGCTGTGACACTTTCTGTTTATTCTCACTGATCTGCCAAAATTCGTGTGCGGGGCTGTGCAAGCACGGGGCTCATCCTTCGCTGGGGCAGGAGATGTTCATGCTCTTCAGGTGAATGATTCAGTGAGAGCAAGGCTGAGAGCTACCACACAATCCCTCCCCTCAGACCCAGTTCACTGAACTTCTTTGTCTGGTGACCTTTCCACAATGAAGTCATGTGTATAATTGAGGATTAAATAGTAAAATACAGTCTTTTAGCAAGACAGCTTTGTAAAGTCATTCCCCCTGCTCCTCCCCAGTCACTGGTTTCTCAGAGAGAGAGAGAGTTGTATTTTCATTGAATCACTTATAGACGTGTCTCCGTAAACATTTTAAACCCCATTATGTCAAATAATGTTTTGAGGTGCCTGTGTTATTACTAATCCTTTGTTAGGTGCAGGGCTGTTTCTTACATTTGTGAGAAAGAAGTGCAAACTGGAAAATACTGTTTTGCTTCATTGCATCTAATCCCTCTAAACTCTTTTTGTTCCCTGCATCTGTGGTGTTTGGCTAATACGTGATCAGCCTCTCTCTAGGACGCAGCAGATGAGATAAGGTGGAAAAGTAGGTATTTTTCTTCTGGATTGAATCAAACAGAATTGTACATTTGCCATTAGAATGTGAACATTGGCTCTCAGAGAAACGACGAATTTTGCAGCAAATGCTGTTGCCTATTTCTGACCCCTCTGTGGCCCAGAATGCTTTTTACCAGAGCAAGAATGATTTTAATGGTCAACATTTTTAGGGGTGACAACTAACTTTCAGAAATTAGTTCTCCATGCTCTCTGAAAAGCAGACTGCAGCAGAGTTATGGCAGCTGCTGCTTCTCCTGCTTTACAGGAGAAAATAAATCATTCTGGTCTTGAAAGATTTAAAGATTTTCTTCTGAATCCCTTTTTCCACCAGAGTGAAACACTACGAATTTTCCTGTCTAAATTACTGGTGGCTCTTTCCTTACATAGGTCAACAGAAGAGGTTTTGTTACCAAGGTAAGCAGCTTCCTTGCCACTATCTCTTTTCCTTACCGCTTATCATTTGCCTACTCTTAAAACCTCAGCACAGTTTTCTAGTATCAGCTGCTTCATTTCAATTTAGGTATTTTTTGATGGCATGCTCTTTTTTTATTGCTTTAAATTACTTATGAGCCTGCCGTTCTGATGGGAATGAGTTCTCTGGCACAGCAACGCGCTTGCTGTGTAGTTAGGAAAGCTCAGTCATGTGATTTCAGGATTTGGAGGTTTCACTATGCTCTGGTTTTGCTCTGTGTTAAAACTCTTAATTCCTTTCCATAGGCACCCTCTCTCCATGCATAGTGTTCAAGCTCTTAATTCCTTTCCGTAGGCATCCTCTCTCCGTGCATAGCTGAAGCAAAGCCAGCTGAAGACTGAAGTCCACTTAGTTTGCTGAGAAGTTGTGAGTGAGGTTGCTGCGCTCACGTCCTCCTTGCCAAGCACACCCCTGGAGAAAGCAACAAACAGAAAAAAACCCATAGTCTCCCAGTATGAGGAACCACGCGCTACATATCTCCATGCTTGACCCAGTGCAAAAATATTGACAGCCAAAGTGCGTTTTGGCCTCGGCGTGGCTGCCTGTCTGCTCTGGGCTATTTCAGTCTGAGAGCATTCTGCAAGGCTGAGGTAGGTCAACTAGCAGTGCAGATTTAACGCGTGCTGCTGCATTTTTTGGCTGCTATTACGATAAAGCCCTACTCTCCTTAGTAGTAAAAATAATAGATAAATAAATTTTCCAGAGCTTCTGAAGGAGAGGGAAGGGCAGCTGTTTGCTAGTCAGGTTGCTAACACTAATGCTCTACCACCCACAGGGCTGTGCTGGAAGGCTCCTATGGCTGCCTAAGCACAAACCTCTTAAAGGGTGAGGTGGCATCAAACTACAACAACTATAGCTCCTTTCCCAGTGGCCATATTCTGGTGTGAACTGGCTACTACACATCTGAATGCCCTATTCAATTGAGGATAGGGTGTTGTTTCGCTGTCTCTTAAAGCAAAAGGAGGTTGGGCTGTCTAGAGGTCTGACTCCAGCTGTGTGCTATTTAGGGGGCAGATGGGTGAAAGTGCATTGGGACTAGCTGTTGTGTCTCGACACAGCAGGTACTCATTTTCTTTTGAGTGGGGTAAGACTTAAGTACTTCTGTACAAGTCCAAGAAGGAGTTCTACTATAAACAGTGAATTTGCTTAGTATTTAAGGTTTTTCTCTTGCACTTTCTTCATAATGTCAGCAGACAGGATGTGGATAGTGAGGAAAAAAGCAGGTGAGTTTATCAGAACTTTAGGGGAGCGTGAGTCCCTGTTGGTAGGGATCCAGTCCTCAGATAGAAAAGATATGGGGATGGCATGATGAATCCATGACTAGCTTAAAACAACCCCCAACAAAATTTTTGTGTGGGCTGGGCTGCAGTCCTGCTGGGGGAAGAGAAAGGAGGTAGAGATCCTAATAAGGGATCTGTATCTAGCTTAGGTATAGGTCATCGTATGTAGCTGTATAGGAATGCTGAGTTCCTCTGGCTTCCTCAATTATAAATGCAATTGCAATTTTTCTTCAAACTCAAGCGGCACTCTACTGTTTCAGTTGCAATTCAGTGTCTGTATTATTCTTTCCTTGTGGTTTGTTTTTTTGGGGTTTGTTGGTTGGTTTGGGGTTTTTTTGGTAGTGGTCTGTAGAAAATTAGGCCACTCTGGTTTTGGATGAGCCAGGGCTGATAGGAGCGCATCTTGGTGTTAGCTGTAACCTAGTGTTATGTCCTAGTACGTGGACCCTGTGCACGGCTGTGCTTTTCTCGTGTGATGGTCTGTGCATGTATACACCATTTATGCTCTCAGTCACAAGGCCTAATGTACTGGGAAACAAAATAAGTGAAGATGTTTCCACCATCATAACAAAAAAAAACCCCAAAAAACAACTCCCAACATTCTTGTGACAGTCTGGTGTTATCCCTGTTTGGCAGAAAAGAAGCTGAAGATGAAAAGGGAACTGAGTACCTGGTGTACTGCTGTGACGGGAAGCTGTGCTAGCGCTGTTCAGAAGGTCAGTTTCCACACTCCCTTTCTTCTGTTCATGCTGCTTATGTGACTTCTTTCGAGGCCAGAGTAACTATCTGTGTAAAATGGTGGTCTCTAAAAGAGCTGGCAGAATAAATTCTCTTACCCTGAGGTGCTCAGATATCACCCTGAGGTGATGAGATAGATACTTTACTGTTGCAAAGTTAAAATGAGTCTCTTTAGTGTAACTCCATTATTCTTCATTTAAAAGATAAATATACCGTCATTGTCAGACCAGATATTCCCCTTTGTCAGCGTTTCATGGCTCACTTCCTGGATCTAGATAGATTGATGATAGCTGTTTAATATTCTTTCCTCCATAACCAGTGATTTGAGAGTTGCCAACTCTCATGATGGCTGCTGTTTTTCTTAAAGCATCAGCTTGATGTACATTAGCCACACAAGAATCCTAGCTTGCTTTCTGTTTCTTTCAAATAAATGGTTGTAGAGAAAGCTTGAAAATGGGAATCTGAACATCTAATGCTGCAGGCAAAAAAACACAAGACAATATTATTTTCAAGCTAATCTCATGACTTGAGGAAGGGGTGATAGGTTAATTGATGGCTTTAGAACAATGTCAAAGGGAAGGATTTGATTTCAGACCTTTAGCTCCCTGAAGTACACAAGAGCCAAATGGCCGTGCTGTGAATACCTCGGAAGATCACTGGAAGATACAACTCAACTGCAATCCTGACAACCAAGAAAGCTGTTGAGCCACGAAGGAATGGGGTGTGGTAGCCAGCACAAGCCTGTCTAAGTCAAATGTATTGTAGGGCTCTTGGCCTTCATGTTCTGACCTTGCATGTGTGGTGTATGGTTTTTATTGACTCTCAGCTGAGAAGTTGTGAACAGTGTGTGTTTTTAGGTCGTCTGTAATTAGACTTCAGTGTTAATGCGTCTGTCAGCTTAATGCAGGAAGCTTCCAGCTTTCAAGTTTTGCTGTCTGGCTGTCTCCAGCTGTATTTCAGTCACTAAGAGCGGGCGATGAGGTTATTTTTGGGGCAGGCAGATCATGGAAATATTCAGGTTACACAGTCAAGGAGAGGTAGGTGAGGGCAGGGAGCTGTTTGAGGCTGCTCTCTTCTGTGGGGATTGTAGTTGTGGAATATTTCTCATGTAAGCTGTGGAGTAAAGTCACTCCCTGTGATAGTGTGCATAATAGCCTGACAAAGGCATAGCTTGACCATTGGCTACCCACAATGTCAAAAAAAGCTAGAAACCCCTTGGCAGGGTTTTTTGCTTTCTTCTTCTCAAGTGAATGCCTGCTCAAAGGAAACTCTACTATTGGTAGTTGGGGAAGATTGAATCTGTTCGTTTTGGTGCCTGGAGATTTCTATTTTCCCAGTAATTCAAGTGTATAAAATTGCGCCTCCTGTCTTCAGGCCCAAAGACCTCTCTCACTTCATCTGCTGTCTCTTTGGTGAAGCTCTACAGTAGTTCTCATGGCCTTAGCTTGCTCACTGGGTGGTTTGATCATCTGTTCAGGACACTGAAGGAATCTGTCAAACTGAAAATGAAACATGTCCCAGATTAAATGTTTTTAAGATTTAAGTCAGTAAAGAACTTTTCCAGTAGTGTTTGAGTGCTCCTCCGTGCTAACTGCTTTCCTTTGGTTAAAAGTCCTCATGAAGACAATTGGAATGTATTGTAAAAATCAGTGCTTGTGGTATCATGAAACTGAATATCTGATGGTGGTTGGCTATCTAGACTGATCACATCAGAAAATCTTACCACAAAGGCTAGATACACCTGTATATACTGCCTATATATAAATACAGCTATGTATACCAGGAGAGCAGGCCTATTGCTAGCTAATAATGCTATAGGGAAGCTTCTTTGTGTAGTTCTTATTTGGTATCTCAACATACCCAGTGCCTTTAGAATGTCTTAAGGCTGTGAAACTCAGAAGGCTGCACATAGTCTAAAAAGGATAGAAAACTGTGGATGTTCTGCAAATGGATGCTTCAAGCATGTAAGTCAGGTGTTTGCATGCAGGATGGCCAAAGAATGAAGCAAAATGTTGAGGTTTGTGAGGAGAGCTGTATGGATAATAGTAATATTGCACCGTAATCACTTGAGATTTCTCTATTCCATCCCTCCAGCAGTTTGTGTATAGACCAAATACACATCCATCTCTCTTATTTCTATAGACTGTTACATCAGTGGGGCAGGTAAATACACCACAAAACATACGGGAGAGTAGATACTGGCAATGAATGAGTCACATATTTCTTTTATAAAAGCTTGCTTTCATTTGTTTTGTTTTTTTTTTTTTTTTGTTTTGGTTTGGTTTGGTTTGGTTTTCCCACCCCCCTTGCAACTATGCGAGGTCTTGTTTCTGTGGACAAAGGAGAACCAAAGAGCAGAAAACTGCTTCCCTGCCTGCAATTTCTAAGCTTGTCGTTTCCTGCCAGTTTTGTGCACCAAGGAGTTCTGGTCTCTCTCAGTGACTTTTGCTTCCACTTGTTTTCTTTCCTCTTCCTGTTGACACAGACACTTCAACAAACACTTGTGCTTGTACTTATACCAGAGTATATGCTTGTTTTTCCCACTCTTTCAAGTCTGTGTTTTCTATGCCTTTTTACTTTAGCTCTCACTCTGGCTGTCTTGAGGCTTGGCTTCATCTGCTGCCTGCCATCCTTTTGGTGTACTTTTCTTGAACCATTTTGGAGATCAAGATGCATGTTGAAGGCTGTGTGTCACAGCCTCTGAGGTTTCAGTGAGTCTGATGGGTTTGTTAAAGTTTTGCTGCTGTTTTTCCTTGTGTCACTAATGGAACACTCTAGCTGCTCTGGCAACTTTCAGCTGACCTTGAGTTTGCAAGTACTTAGGAACTTACATTCTACATAAATAAAATGGAAATTATTATGATTATAATATTATTCTTACTGTTATTGCCTGCAAGTTCTGTAACCTCAGTGGTATCTCAGGAGATAAAACAAACTCTCAGTACATAAGTGTATATAAACAGCATCAAATCATGTTTTCTCCAATGTGATTGCTTCTTTTCATGTATTCCTATAAAGGAACAAGCATTAGAAAAATAATTATTATTGACGTATTAGAGGAGAGACACATTTAATTCTATCTTATAGGCTACCAAGTTGTTTCACCAGATAACATCAGCATGTACTAACATTATTTACAATGTCATAGGTGGTGTTGATTTGAGGTTGTTTCTCTGTTTCAGAAATTGATTGTTAAAAGACGGTGTGTTGCAAATTACTACTTGTATATGTTGGGTTATGTTACTGTGCATCAGTCTAGAGGAGACTCCTGGCATTTTAAAGTACATCTGGGTTTTGGTGCAGTATCTGTGATGCTAACCTTTTGTTACTTTATGTATGTTGTGATGTGCTCCTGGAAATTCTCTCTTTCTCCCCTCACCCCTGTGCAGCCTTAGGGGTGAGGCCAGCAGGGAAAAACAGATTGGTTGCTTTTTGGCTTTTGCTGAGAAGGCAAAAAGAGGGGAGTGGAGAACAGTTTTCTCAGGAGATGTAGCAGGGGCCTTTTTGGCAGCCTGGCTAGACAGTGAAGCATAAGCCTGTTGTGTCTTCTGCAGCTGGGGGAGAGGGGTGGAAGGGGACAACAAATTGAAGAGCAGAAACTTCTGATAAAACATAGCTGGATGGCTGCATGCCAAAAAGATTGTCTAGAGAGATAGCTCCATAAACCTGGAGTTTATGAAAATTGGCTGAAATTCAGCTGGAACTTCTTGACAAATTGGTTCTCTCAGTTTATACTTTGAGTAGAGTTCATGTAAATTACAGCCAGACTAACATGCAAGTTATGCTCGTGTGCAGACTCCTGCCTTTCCTCTGGAAACATTGTGAGCTTTACATGAGGATGAAGGAACAAAATCAATTCCGTGGTTCTGTTGAGGAGATGACAGAACTATTACTGCTCAAACTGAGCAGTGCAGACAACTGAAGCATAACATTCCTGCAAACTCTGTGTCTCTTTAGAGAGCTTTGGTGCAGTCCCCCACTGCTTCCTCATGAGCTATCTCATCACCAGAAATTGAGTTTGTGTTTTGTCAGAGGAGTTAGCTTCTCCCAAGCTCGCATAAACTGCTGGTGAGTTACTACTGATTATTCCTTCACAGTGCTAACTTTAAAAATCTCCCCGGTGAAATGGAGAGTATTTAAAACCTCACACATTTAATACTAATTCTGTCATTGCTGTATATGCTGGAACATAATGTTTTTAATATTCTAAGGCAACTTTTACATTTTTATCAGACCTTAAAAAATGAACATATTGATGTCTTAATTGCTAGCACAGAAAATATACATAACACTGTATCTTTCACAAGAAGCATGTTGTGCTGACAGAGGAACTGATGTGATAGAGATGAAACTTTTCCCCCTCAGGATAGAACAATTATTATAACCTTATGTCACTAAAACTGGTTTCTCATATTCTCACATATCATGAACCCTCTATGATTTGGGGTTTTCTCACCCATTTTAAAAGCTTCTAGCTTATGCATCTGTTCCCTGGCCACTAGAAACATCATTTCGCTGTGGTCAGTTGTCACTAATAAACATAATCAGCAACATAGAGATGATGTGCACAGTTTATGCAATTTACACGACTTCTTCCATGGACCATTCCCCATGTAAGGAGGGGATGGAAATTGCAGGGTGGTCTTCAGCTGCTGTGCTGTTCCTTCTTCCCAAGAAAGCTGTTTCATTACTGCCTGGTTTACTGATAAACATTTTTTAAAAACAATTCCCAGCTTACCCTTTCCTGGATCATTTTTAGACATTCCTGTCCACTGCCAAAGATTTCTCAGCTAGAGCTTGACTGACTGAATAGCTGATTCAGCATGGAAGGCTGGAAGCCACCAGCAGGGATTAAAAAAAGGTGGGGAAATAAGGAAGCGGGTCAGCTAGAAATGGAATAGACACTCTGTTGGTGACAACTGGTGAATCCAGTGGATCTGCTTTCAGATGCTTTGGCTCTAATCTGTTACGTCCACCCCTGACCCGCTGCACTCTCAACTTGAATGAGAATAGCTGGTTCAGAGGTGATTATAGATGTAAAGCCAGTATTTTCCTTTCCCAAGTCTGTTGCTGCTGAATTTCATCTTCCACACTGAGAAATTTGTTAAATGGACAGGTTTTTTTCACCATATTTTCTCATCTGTTTGAGGAGAAGCAGTGGTGACAGCTTCAGCTTTGTGAACTACCTCCACTTTCCCCAACTATATAATTTCCATTAGCTGGAAATACATTTTTATTTGTCGATGTTTGAAGAGCTTGGGCTGGGCTGGGCTAAGACTGTGTGGTGCTTCTCATTGTGCTTTTCTGGTGTTTACACCCACTGAAGCCAAGGCAAAATCACTTGGAATCAAGGAGTGGCTTTAGGTGGGTTCTTGTGTTTTCCTGTGAAAACTTTGAGAGATCAAATACAATCCCCTGGTCAACATGAAGGAGGAAACACTGTCTCCTAGAGGAGAGTTGAATGTGTATCTCTGTGCTCCCTTGGAATTTAGGGACACTGACCTGAATTCTGTTAATGAATGAAGTGTAGAAGAGCATTTGGCAATATTCGGCTGTCCCAGAACTGGTCATTTTCTAGGTAGCGGAAACTGCTACTTTTTTTTTTTTTAAATTCCCTACTATGTTAATTTTGATTCTGGGGGTGGTGTATTTATGTATGTTTCATGTAAATAAAGTGCCTGTTTGTTTTTTTTTCTTTTTTCCCCTTTGCTCTTTAAGTAACTATTGAGCATGCCCACTCTGACTCTTCTACTCAGTTTAACAGTTCCTAGTTTTGAAGACCCCTCAAATTCAAGGTGAGGGACACCGTCCTTACAGCATAAACTGTGTAGTCTTCGGTTCTCTTCTGGGATCTGTTTAAAGCTGTCTCCTCCTGAAGGACTTCCTTGAACTTTTTTTCTGGTTTTATCTCCTGCCTTTCTAATGAGTTGGTGATCTTGGTAAGATACCTTGCACAATCTCTAACCTTCAAGACAGGACAAACAATTGGCAATATAAGATTCAAGGCTTCTAAAAGCTCTGCTTGGAAATGCTTTTTTCGTATGCTTTCTGATTTAAATATTTCTTTCAATTTTACATAAGCAATAAAGATAATTATGCAAATTTAAACAGGTTTTAAAAGTGTTCAATTTAATTGTCCTTGAGATATTGAATACTGCATCTGCTTAATGGGATATCTGCTGTCCAAGAACTTGAATGTGTTATAGACTACAGTCCAGCTACACAGCTGTGGGTGTTTGACTTTTGGATACTTGAGGGTTTCCCACCTGCTTTCCATCTGCTGCCCTGAAATAGGTCCTGCTATGTCTGTTGTCCTCACGCGAATGTCTTGGGTACTGTAGGGATCCACTGCTAATCGAAATAATTAATGTTTAGGAATCTGAGGTGAGCACTTAAGTTATTGTCATTATTTGAGGTGGTTTGTGTGTGTTTGGTTGGCTTTTTTTAAAGGTAATATGGTTTTACTCTCCCTTCTGCTCTGATGAGCAAAACAGCACTATGGGTAGGACCTTGTTTGCAACAAAAAATTATTCTTGTGAACTGCTGTCATCTGTTGGAGCCATGAGCCCATTTCTGTGCAAATCAGCTTATTGCTGTGAAGTTGTGCCAGCTCTGTCCAAACCACAAAGGGATTATTAAATATTGTAAAAAGTTTCAGTGAATTCCTGCATCCTTCTTTACCGTGCTCCCAGCTTACCGTGCTCCCAGCTTCCCATGTTCTAAAACTTAAAAGCCAGCCACAGGTCAGATCCAGTAGCTCTAAACTCCTTTGGCAGTTCTCTTGGAGCAGATGCAGAGCAGTGAGGCTTAGGGAAGAGAAAGAGTACTGTTACAAACTTGCACAAACAAAAATGTTCTTGCGTTTGACTTCTAGCAGAGTTAGAACACTTTCCCCCCGCTCCCTTTGTTAGAGTTCTGCATTTGGAAATGTTACACATTTTTCTGACTAAGCTAGAAAATAGAAATGTGCTTGTGCCTGTGCCCAAATCTGGGGCCAAGCAGACTGTGACTCTTGGCTGATTGAAACATAAATCCCAGTGTCTGGAAAATCCAGATCTAAATACAGCCCTAAAGACCTATCAGTGCAGGATTCATAGCACCAGAGTGCAGTGGGGGGAGGGAGAAAAAATATCGTTGTTCTTTCCATAGTTGTTAAAATCTAATGGAAAATGCTGTAGAAAGAATTTTAAAAAAAACTCAGACTGTGCTCTTACTAAGGTATTTCCTGGATCTGTAGTGAAACAAAATAGTTTAAAGCTTAATCTGTCAGCCTTCTTGTGCTGGCAGGACAGTGAAAACAGCAAAGTAAATCCATATGCTTAGTAATTGTAATGAACAAGCAGCGGTACAAAAGAAGATGTGGTGACCACTCACTGACTTGCTATCTTGCATGTATTGACTTTGATTTTAATAAGAGCATGGTTGCCTCTTACTGTCTTTGTTGCATATCAAGAAGATATATTAGTGTGTTTCTATTTGCATAACCTATTGTGGTAAGACAGCACTCTTTATTCACATGCTTACCTCTTGTTAGTGCTAGTGTTATATACTGTAACATCTCATGCATTTCAGTTATGCGGTTATGTAGTGCCTTGCTTGGGCAGTATATTTAGCAAATTGTGTAGTCGAATGATTGTTAGACTGAATGGTTGACGTCTAGTACACAAATAATTATGACACTAAACTTACTATGTATGAGCTGGAGCCATAGCTGATTTCAGTGACAGATGGAAAACTCCGCTGAACCTTTTATTGGCCATATGCCATTTCTGAGTGTTGGCCAACAACAAGATTTGTTGCTAATATATAATGATTTAAACAGTAAAAAGAGCAGCTGCACTTTGATTTTTGGTGCCTTTACTACAGGTTTTCCTGGAGCTTTTGAATATCTACTGCCGCTTTCTAATGCAAAGCTGTCACTTCCAGTCTGTGGGAAGAGACTTTATCTTCCCCGCACTATCTGTGGTAGAATTTTATATTTTGGTACTTATAACTAAAGCTCTCCTCTGCCTTTTATTGCATTATTAAGTTGACAGCATAAAAATCTTCCTGCAACATGGGGCTGGCAATGGCTTGTAAGAAGCTGGCTCTGTGGTGAAGTACCGCAACAGAGATTTTTTTAGGCTGTCAGTAAGTCTTATGTTTTATGGCCTGCCCAAGGCCTGGGAGACCAGCATTCCTCCAGCTGTTCAGAGAAGACAACTTTCAAAGCATAGTTCATTGAGAGGAACTGCATGTGTTGTTCATCATATTACCAGGACAGTGTTGGCAAATGTGAGTATGTGAATATAAACTGCAATCATTATCTATGCAGCACATGTCACAGAGTTTCTACTACTGCTGGCGGAGCAGAAAACTTGCTGCCATGCAATGCTTTGACCTTCATCCCTCCTAAAGAGGGTTTCACTGTGTTGTGCTTTGTCAATCTGCTCACTCCGATATCCATCCAGAGAAAGACAAGATTGGAATCTCGAAAGCAGAACCATTCTGGCCCTGGGCCCAGCAGCAAAGATAATGATAAGGGAGGTATGTGACAAGGAAGGACATTCCAATAGAACTTCATATGTGTGTGTATTTTTTTTTTTTT
>VYZM01020685.1:534818-565072 GCA_013398915.1 Dromas ardeola
AAAGAACATTTTATAGAATTTGTATTATGCAAGCTTGCATAGAAATAAAACTGGCTAAACATTTGACTGCCCTGGGCAGCATCAATCTGTGCTGCATTGAGAAGTACTCTAGGTGATTCTAGGGTGTGTTTGACTGCTCCTGTTCGTCAGATAACAGTCATCACATTACTTCTGTGCCAGGGAAGGCATAAAGTGGTCATTGCATAAAGTGTTTTTGATTGCAGAAGGTAAGCAGGTAGGGAAGAGAGCAGTTATTACCTGTATGCTTCTTGTATCTCCTTGGAAATGGGTAAGAAAAGAGATTAACGTTGCCCTCCCCTTTCTGTGACAGCTCATGTGGAGAGAGTTACAAGGACTCATCTGAGTGTCTAAAACCACTATTTGGTTCCTGACTGGCTCATGGGACATGCTGTGGGTTGACTGGCTTGCACAGGCTAGTCTTGGTGCGCATATTTCACATTAGGGCTGTGAAATGAGGGCTGTGAAATGAGGGCAGCATTTCACATTAGCTGGCTGTGGCTGAGCTGTGCATGGCTGGACTGCCTCTGGGTCTCAAGCCCCGTTGCTGTCTCCAGTGCTAATACGCTCCTGTGTTGTATCAAAGACTACCTTTTCCATCTGCCTAGGTGTGTTGCCATCTGTTGCTAGAGCAGTTGTTCACAGTAGGGTAAGCAAAGTGATTTATCCATACAAAGCCTAAACCATTAATTTAATTCTTCACCCAATAGTAAAAAGTAACCAAAGGAAGGGGCTCTCTGCATTTGCTGCATCTTTGACCTTTCTTTGTGGTGTTTGCATGCCAGCTGTCTCCAGCTCTTGCAGGTTGGATTGGTTGCTGACTGCTGCATGCTCTGAAAGTTCCAGTGTGTTGGCCTTGTTCATCCTTTCCTTTAACAGACCAATGTTTTGTTATGTTTGTTTGTTTATTTATCTTGTATCTCTTCCTTTAGCTTTGGAAAAGCAGTCATGTAACTGCTGGCTGCAGGCAGGTTGTTTCTTCACAGCTAATAGCCTGTCTGTTGTAGTTTGAATGTTTGTTGGGATGCTCCTTATCTAGGTCATAGTTTTTCTTTCTTGTCAGGTTCCTCCTACACCCCTCTTTGATCTTACCTACAGCAAGCTATCTGTCTCAAACAGTCAAGCAGAGCTATGCAAAATATTTGTAAAGTGATACAGATATTTCCCACTTTGTCATGTCTAGTAAAGTGTTGGACCCATGTGAAATCCCTATCAGTCATAGGCATAGAAAACACTGAAATTTTTATTTGTATTGGAATTGAGAAGTAAAAGATAGCCAGTTATAAATATGTCTCAGCATTAGATCTGTGTTATCAATCTGAAATGGTACCTACTGGGGAATAATTTTCCCAGTGATGTGGATGCCCTTAGTGCATCATCTGTGAGCTGCATGCTCTTTCAGAGTGTCCTGTGAGTGTTTTTGTCTTGCACAACTAGTGCATCTGTGCAACGCAGGTCAACCACCCTCTTCCATTTCTGATTATGTTTTTACACATTTTTGATGCCACCTTCCTCTGATGCCTTGTGATAAATCAAGCTGAGTCTTGTACATATATAGAACAGCTGCCCTGTTCTTTGCTGGATTTGTGGTTTTTTTTTTTTTTTTGCTGTTGTTTGTTTGTTTGTTTGTTTGTTTGTTTGTTTGTTTGTTTGTTTGTTTGTTTGTTTGTTTGTTTGTTTGTTTGTTTGTTTGTTTGTTTGTTTGTTTGTTTGTTTGTTTGTTTGTTTGTTTTTTCTTCTGGGTTTGGTTTTTTTTTTTTGGTGATCTTTTTTTCCAGAGTTGAGAGAATCTCTTATCCATGTGTTTGTGGTTAGGTGCAAACTGTTGATCATAGAGCACTTGTGCTTTCCTGACGTTGTACAATTCCCTAATGCCCATTAATGCTACTGATGGCATCTTCTGCCCTCTTTGTAATATTTGCTGGCATCAAGGTATGTTGGTTTAAAAACTAGTTAAAGGAGGTAGTATCCTTTGCTAGAAGGAAAGACATAAGAGTTTATATTTTGAGAGTTTAAAGGCTACAGCTATTTTCCAATAACTTATGTCCACATAGATTATCCAAAACTGAGGGGAAAAATTTTAAAAGCTATTGGGAACATTAGTGAAAGTTATTCTCCCTCTCCCAAAGTCATTGTCGTGTACTACCCATTGATGTTTATAGGCAGTTGTGTGTGCAGTCAAACAGGAAAGAATCAGATAATGGAAAATTATTATGGAAGCAATAAAACTCTACAGTTTCCTTTCTTCTCAATAAATTTGTTTACTACTGTGCGTAGTGTTTAGCCGTGGTTAGCAATGTCTCCTCGTGATGTTATTGCATAGCAAGACCAGTGATTTACAAGTTCAAGATAAGGGTCCTTGGCACCATCATCGCAGTGTATGAAGCAATTAAAAATGTGATGATTCTTGAGATGACATGTACAAAAATGAAAGCACTTTGCTAAAAAGCAGGACTTGCTGGTGTCAGCTGGTGATTAGTATTTGTTGTCTTAAAGGGCTAAGGTTATTTCAGTCTTGTCTTTTTCAATGCAGCAAGCTCTCAGTGTGATGGGCATGACTCATGCTTGGCTGAGTGCTGTAGCTGCAATTTCTGTTCAGCCGGTACTCAGAATGAGTGTGTTAAGATCTTCAGCCAGATCTTGTTGAGCAGTCATGCCAAGCATGTCTTTAAAATCCAGTGGTGGGAGTAGAGACTTGCAACAGGTAAAGCAACAGTGTATGGTGAATGTTTCTGTAACCGTAATTAGTGTACTTTGACTTTCATGAGATGGAAAGAGTTTTCTATATTGAAGATTTACGATGACTTGGAGGGGGAGAAATAATAACTCATACTATTTCTTGTGACTCTTCTACATCTGCTGCGATTTCTAGGGTTTGTCCTATTAACAGCCTTCACTTGGCACATGAATGGGGGGAAGTGGGTTCTCTGAAGCGGCGCTGTGTGGTAGCCCTTTGGTGTTTGCTCCAGGCACGTGTGTATTATCTTGTTTGTTCCTGAGCAGATCGGTTTTCTCCTTGCCTTTCGTCAGCTCACCCCACTGTTTCCTTGTGTGTTTTGTTATACAACTGCTACACAGGTATGTGCTGTGTGAGTCTCTATGCGTGTGCAGGTGGGTACTTCACAGCTATCTGGAGACTGCGACCATGCAAAGCACAGAGAGCAGTGTGATAAACAAATGCACCATTGCTGGATGGGACCCAGGAGTATAGTTAGTTGGCTCTGCTAATCCCTGGCTGGATGAGTTTAGCAATTCCCTCCCATATCCATGGCCTTTAAAACAAGGACAGTGTCAATGTTCTGTGTAGGAGTAAAAAATTGTAATGTCTAAAGATAAGTGTTACTTGAGAAGTAATTTTCTTGATTATGCTGTACATGACAAACAAAACAGGAGCAAATGATCAAGTGTCTTCTAATAGCTTTGACAGGAGATGGCATCTGTTGAAGTCCAGGTGGATTTATTAGTGGAGTAACCCTGTCTCCCTAGAGCTTGCTGCTGCCACATGCTGCCTCATTCTGCGTTCCCTACTGGAGTGCATACAAGTGCAGTTTGCAAATGATATTTAATTATCATTAACAGTTTTACGGAAAAAATTAAATTCTTAGTTCCATACCAATGTTGATGACAAATACACCTATATAGATCCAGACACTTATAGATGTACATTTTTTATAGAGATAGAATATGCATAGTGAATAAAAAAGATTATCAGATTTGGGCATTCAAGTATTTTACTTTGATTTTCTTCTCCTGCACTGAATTTGATATGCTATGTAATTAAAACATTTCATGAGAGACAATTTTACAAACCAGATCCTGGCGACCTTTAGTTCCTGATCTCAAAGCTGCCAATAGAGATCCAGATGCTTGGGAGCAGTTTCCAACTGCAGACAAATCTCAGGTGCAAGCAGAGTGGTTATTAATCAGCAGCTGTGCTTATGAACATTTGAAGTTATTCCATTTTTTTGCCGAAGTAGTAAAAAGCATAGACTTTTTAACCACATTGGAATCATAGAGATGACAAACCCTTTTTTTTTTTTTGAGTTTGGACAATAATATGATTTATAAGCTGACCAGTGTGGGAATACTGCTATCCTCTGTTGCATGGAATCTTATACTACATGTGTGTATCAGACTCTGACATTATGAGAACAACCACCTTTAACTGAAGTGATAGGTCCGGTGTGTTTGCAGCAGAAAGAACCATGCTCTGATGTCGTATCAAATTGTGGAGAGACATAATCTGCTCTGTTAATAAAATACTTAAGTTTCTAGGTCATTGTGGATCTAGCAATTTATCTACGCGTGTAAATGATACTTACTACCATAATGCTCTGTTTGAAAGAGAAACAATCACAGCCAGATACTCTTAAATATTTTGTTCTTAGGTAACTGGCTTGTTTGAATAGACAGTAAGGTTGTGCATGTAAAAGAGATCATTTTTTTCTGAGGTTTCTGTTTGCTCCAAGTATAATCTCTATCATTGCATACCCAGATACGCAGTGAGGACATCTGGGGAATTTAAGAGCTTTCAGAAAGCAAATGTTCCATCACAACTGATGTTCTCCTCCTGCTGATGACAATACCTCAGGATATCAAAATGAATGGCAGAAATGAAAGCAAAGCAGCATTTATGACCAACAGTGTTGAGCATCAATGTGAAATAAATTAGAACTTGTGTCTGCTTAAGACTCTTTATGCTTTTGATTTGTACAATTTTTTGATCTCTTTCCTCTGTTGACCTTGAAAGCACTGGTTATTTATTAGCACAATATGATTACATACCTATCTGCAGGGTTTAAGATGAAAATTGAAACCTTGCAATAATTTGGCTAAAACCCACTAGAGCATTCAGCCAGCTGTCAAAATTTTAAAAGAAACTATATTAAGCAAAAACAAGCTGTAGCTGTTTAACTGATATCTAAACACAGTCAGCATAGCTACCTGGGTAGCTGTGGCTGGCTTAATTTGCTGGCCACAGATATGAATTATTAGCAAAATGCAATTTGGTGACAGCTTACACACCGTGGGCCATGGACTCTTCTCAGTCCACATGTGCAGCTTGTATTATAGCCAAATTAGATGCATTTATAATTCATTCTCTCTCTCTCCCTCCCTCCCTCTCTCTCATGCACTCTCAGGTTCTATTCTGTATAATCTGTATTCGTAATTTAGATGGACCAGGGCTTTGTTAATTATGTGTTCCAGGAGAGCATTGCTTGCTATCACCTTATGGATTCCTTATAGAGGTAAGTGGCTAAGAACTGATTAAAAACTCACAGCACAAATAGCAGCAGCAGTACTGTTACCTAAAATGTGACTGTAGTTTGTTTAAATGGTGGGCTTTACCTCTAGAAAAAAAAACCATTCTGCTTTTGATGTGGATGACTAAGTGTTGCTAATTCCCAGTTGGCCAGCAGCAGGGGATACATGCCAGAACTTGCCTAATACCCTTTCTGGGTCCTAAAGGGAATTAATTTTTAAGGCAGAAGCAGTCAGTAGTATTGCTAGGTAATTCTTTTGCTTTATTTGCATTTCTTTTCCCTTGTAATATAAATTGTAATAGTTGAATGGCTGTTGATATCTTTCAATCTATCAAAAACATTGTATTCTCAGAATCATGCTTTGAAAATGTGTGCAGCTTGGCAAGTTGCATATTACAGAATTATCTTAGTTGGTTTCTGTTACCTGCAGAATGTGTGTCTTGTGTAAATATTTACAGCAGACATATGGACAAGTTCCTTCTTTTGTAGAGTTGAACAAAAGGCCAAAGTGGTACCAGTGCACTTAGTTACCGACATAGTAGTTGTGTATGTTGGAGGAAATAGTCTCAGTCTCTTACAAGGTCTTACCTGAGTTTGAAAAACCCTGAACTGCTCTGTGGTCAGGGAGACTTGGGTATCCAACCAGGGAAAAGTATCTCTAAAGCTTTTGTGTTGTGTGTGGTTTCATTTTTGTGGTGTTTGGGGTTTTTTTTATTTTATTTTTTTATTTATTCGCTTGCTTATTTATTTTATTTTTCGTTTCTTTTAAGTGGAAAACCCATACATGCTTTGTATGGAGTTTGTTAACTAGCAATGTAAATGCTGGTCTGTTTTCTCTTGCATGTTTGGAATTGTCCCTCTGAAATGCTACATACTGAGTGCTATAAACACATGGTAATGTACTTAGAAGGACTGACTGTATTTTGTTTCAAAACACCATTTGAATCTACAGTGTTTCATAAACGTCTTTGCCTTTTCTCAATCTCTATTGCTGTATCAAATATTTTAATATTTGTAAATTAATTCTGAACTGGACAGAAAATATTGTAGCAATAGAGCATAAATATCCTTTTTCTGTTGCACAGCACTTCTTTTTAAGGTCTTGATACACTCCTGTTTTAATGTTATATGGAGAAAACAGCACTGAAGCCTGTTAAATGATTCATTTGCATCCTCTGAAGCCCAGATTTGAGAGAATGAGGAGGCAAAAAGGCAGGAAACAAGATTAGCTATCAGTGGCTAAGCAGTCTAGGGAACCAGTTGTTCTCACTGCTGGTGTCTATTTCTGAAACCAGCTCTGACGGCTTTAACCCCCTCCAGACAGTGTGGAATTAGCGATGGTTTTAAACAACAAATGTGGATTCAGGTGTTAACTGTGAGATTACAATCGTAGAGCTCAGGGGTGATATATGTTTTCATTTCATTCCACCATTAATGTGTAGTGATATATCTCATGTCTGAATGACTAACTGAGCCTCGTCTTTATTTCTGCCTAAAAACACACTTGTACTATTCAAACCTAAATTTGGTTTCATCTTGGTTCTGGTTGAGATTATACTACAGACTGTTTTGTTTAGAGATTTTTAAAATAGGCCTGAATCCTGCAATGTGATGCAGAGCAGTTGGTGGTTGAGCTCATTCAGAGCTTTGCAAGGAACTTAAAACTGTATGTTGCACAGCCAGGTCCTTATTTTGTGTATTTCTTAGTCATATTAAGCTGCATTTTCTATTAAAATTTCTTGCATATATGTCTGCCTTTCTTATTCCTAAATTATAGCCCATCAAAGAGAAAGATTTGCCTATATATATATATATATAGAGAGAGAGAGAGAGAGAGAGAGAGAGAGAGAGATGTATTTAAAGAAAATGGCTTTTATTTGATGGTGACTTCTGAATATAAAGATTTATAATGTTCTTAAAAGGATGTTTAACAACAACAAATTATGTATTCCCCTATCTTTAGCTTATTTTAAAACTGTTGTACTTACTTGTGCTTTTACTGGGTTTCTTCATCTTGTCTGTGGCTGGAAGTTCAAGAACCTCCTATTTTCATTGCTTCTGGATCTTCCATTTGAGATCAGTGAAAGTGGGTTCCTTGAGTGGTGGGTTGGTGCGAAATGCTTCAGTTATTGTTCAAGGTGTGTAGCATTGATAGTGGTCATGCCTGACTGTTGTCAGGGTGGAAGCTGAGCCTCATCTTGCTTCGCTTGGCCTCTCTATTGTGGTTTTTACCTTGGTGATTTTTGGCTTGTTTTGTTTTGTTTTCTTCCCCCTTATTCCAGAGAAGAGCTGTATTTGTTGAGCCTTTTGCTGAGCTTTTGTCAACCTTGACTCAAGTTTTGGGATGGAAGGGGGCTATTTTAACTCAAGTCCTGACAGCTGAGAGTCACTGTGATGACTGTTTTCTGGTGACTCTCCATGATGACTTAAGACTTTTATTGCCCTGTCAGGAAGACACTAGGGGCTTTCACTGCATTTGCAGTTTTATTAAGCAAGACTTTATTGGAGGATGTTTCTGGCATGGGAAAAAGTTTTGTCATTAGAAAACAAAACTTCCTTTTCCCAGGAAGTTTGCATTTGTTCCACTGAACCACTTGCTACTCTCTCATGGTAGGTAGCCAAAAGACCAGTACTGCCTTTCTTGTATATCATGTTCTTTCTTCCACCCACCTTCAAGCCTCTTTTCTGGCAGAGGATTTTGCTCAGCTTTTAACACCATAGTCTTAATTAAGTTGCATGCAATTTCACCAGCAGTAGGAAAAGTCTTACAAACATTGATTTAAAGTTTTACTAATTAGTTTGCTGTGAACAATTTATTACTGCGATAACTTTTTTCTGGATTTATTTGACTAGTGTACAATCAATTGCTGAGGTGCTATGTAATTAGCAAGAACTAAACTAAGTATATCAAGTTTATGCTAAACTGTCAATTACTAGGTGAAAATTAATTCAGATAGACAAGGGGAAAACATTCTTGAAAGGCGCGGAAAATAGAGATGGAAAGCAGTCCATATATCCCCAGCAGCAGTCCTCTTCCACGTCTAAGAGGGCAACCTTGGAAGATGCTTAAGTCCTTTTACTAATGGCAGACTTGCAGGTTACAGCCTTGGACTAAGTCTTATCCTCTCATCCAACCTGCCTCTTGGACCCTAAATTTCACTGATTTTGTTTAATACTTCTCTTTCTCGGGATGGCTGGATTCAGTCTCCCTCTGTGGCCTGAAGGGCCCACTCTTGAGTCATCAAACCCATTGCTGTTCGCTGACACAAGGCTGACTGCTGTGGCTTCTGTGTGCCTGAACAAACAGCTGCAGCAATTTAGATGTCATTGCCCTGCAGCGATTTGCTACTGTCCCTCTCCCAGAGGTTGCCTTGCTGCAGCAGAGCTGGTGTAAGGGAATGCAGCCACTCCGTTTCACAGTACAGCACCTTAGAACAATTCACTTTTAGATCAAACTAATCCACATCCATGTATTTCATGCAGGGATGTATGTGGTGTTCTGTGAACTATAGTGTAGGGACAAAGGATTGGAATGGCAAGGTCCACCTCAAAGCAGCTCCAACCCATACCAAATCATATGGTGCCCATAGGCTGTGTGGCTGTAAAGACACAGGTTCACGACAATAGTAAGGCATTTGGGAGGCACTGGTAGTACAGCTGGGCTGCTTCGGCTACTTGCAAGGTCATTTAGCACTTTGGGCACCCAAGGAAAGCACATCTTTGCATTGCGGTCAAATTATAATCCTTTCAGCATGATATTCAAAGGCTGCTTCCAGGAACGAACACTGAAGTCTGTGACTGACAAAATCCTGTATCCCCAGGAGCTTGTTGAGTTAACAGTAATCTCAGCCCCCATCTAGTGTGCTTTGTGTGGTCACTTGGCTTCTCTTACCTGTTAGGATTTGAGATTCACAAGAATTCCCCCATTTCTGGACCTTGTGAAAGCAGGATTCCTGCTGTTTTCAATACCTTACTCATTCATAAAAAGTGGACCTGGCAGGGAGATTCGAAGTATGGTGGGAAATGCATGCATGTGTCTGTGATTAAAACAGACGCCGTATTCTGGAAGTCATCCAGCCAGCAGGCTAGGATCTGGTGAGTTTTGTAATTCCCCTCCTACAGCTCTGCACTCCCCCTCCAACAGCAGTCTGCTAACATGGCTAGGCTGCATCCTAAATTACTACAACTCAAAACATAGCAGCTGAATGAAGGTAGGGTTGTACAGCATTATTTTTCAAGCCTGGCACCTTTGACAGTGCTTTCAAGAGAGAGAGTTTCATAATTCAAGTCAATTTTTCAAGGCAAAGGCTGCTTACCCTATGGGCTGTGTGTGGTCTACCAGGGTAATTAATCTGGCCAGCTTCCCAGGATAATTTGGAAGAGGTCCGTTGGCAAAAAAGTGGTTTTTTAGCTGGGGTAGCCTGCTCCTAGCTATCTCCGTTCTGCTGTCCTTCCCCCTTATCATGTTATTGTGTGTGAGCAGTATATTTGTTTGTGATGGGGGAGGGAAGGCTGAAACATGTGGCCCTGCATTTAATTAGTGTCATTTAATGGCTGGGCAAAACTGGACTGGGTTAGTCAGGATACTTCTGGTGTTCTTCTGACTACTTGCAAGCAATGGGGCTTAAACAGGATGTGCACCAAATCTTTACTGCTCTTCCAAAATAGCAGGAAAACAATGAAAATATAACTGGGGTAGATGCATTTTTTCTGCCAATGAGGAGCAGGAAATTTATTCAGATGAGTGCTATTTACCTACACAGGATGTGTGTGTTTTCTCTAACAGCAACACGTCGGCTCCTTAGACATGCAGAAACACCTTCCGAGGTGTGGGCAGAATCTAAGTCTGACCCAGTGGTGTCTTCCCATGGTATCTGTGCTGGTGTTTCCCTAGGTGTGGCAGTTTTCAAACCAGCGAACAGCTTTACTTTGTCCCCTTAATTTTCTAGACTTTCTAGACAATGAAGACTGTTACCTTCCTGCTTGGAAAAAGTGTTAAGCTACTTAGCTCTCAGCAGCCAGAAAGACGAGGTGACATAAGAGCAGTATAGATGAGGTATTCCTGTTGCAGTAGTGGGAGTCCAAGGAAAGTCTCTTCCCTCTTTTTCTCTCCAGTTCTTGATGTCGTCAAGTATTCAGTGCAGTTTCCTCCTGCGTGCAGATGAGAGCGCAGGTTCTTTGATACTGCTGAGATGTCATGCTTCCCTGTGTATGGGTATTCTGTCTTCTGCAAATTCTGGAAAATAATAAACCCTTGAGTTAGACAAAACAAAACAAACTCAAGCAAAGGAATTGTCTACTGTATCAATTGAGAGGGAAAATCCCCCCATGCCTGGATGAAGTGATGCCTACTCCCTGTTTCAGCCCAAGCCACTGGCTACCAGGGTCTTAGGGGACAGTTTGCAGTTGGCATCTGCTCTGTTCTCTCTAGGGGCATATGGCTGTGATCCTAAAGGTGCCGGGTTCCTCTGGGCAGGTTCTGAGTGGTGCAGACCCCTTGCATGTGGATCCATACCGTGTCCTAAATGAAGCGTCCCTCCCTAAGTGTAGCGAAGCCTCCTCCACTTCCTCTGGGTGCCCCTGCTAGTTATGGGCTGTTCGGCTCATGCAAATCTAGTTAATTACTTATACAGAATTAAAATGGTTATAATTTGATCGAGTTCCCTTCACAAGTATGTTAATACCTTACTTTTGATTGAGAGCGTTTGCAGAGGGGCTCTGTTTAATGATTCAATTTTGAAAGCTAATTCAGGTTAATATTCTTCAGCACGTGTTGTTCGTCCCTTCCTGTCCTGTGTGCTTGCTCAGGATTTTAATTCTTGCAATATGGGAAAAGCCTGAAATCATGAACCTTAGTCTGGGATAGCAAAAGCAAAAAAGGCTTAAGAGAGTAGTGAGAAAATGGTTTTGCTAACCCCATATTCACCTCCTAATATTGGATAAATTGCATGTCTGTGGACCCATCTGGCACTGCAGGGGAGTAATATCCTTTATGACAAAGACATTTTACTTAACGTTTTCTTCCAGCTCTGGTTTAGAAGGGGGAAATTGATTTAGCCTGTGATGTTAGAAACCAAAATCAAGGAGTGTCGAGACAGAGGGCAAGCTGCACTGTGACACCTTCTGTGCATTCAGACTAGAAACAGGATCCTTTCCCTATTGCAGTGATCTCTTCTTCACATCTGTTGCTCCCTTATTACTCAGACACATGCAAAGTCACATGTGCTGTGCTGACAGCACTGCAACTGTTCTCCTGGAATCAAAGGACTCTTCATATGAGTTCCTCTGCTCTTGCTGTAAATGCCAGCCCACAGTGGACAAAGCTCTGGACTTACTTCATCCCAAGAGGAAGCCTTTAGAAGAAAAAGGTTTTTGCTGGGAGTGTTTGGGAACAGTATCCTAAGGGGAAACATTTTTTCTTCTGTTGATGCCGGTCTGACTTGCTTTTGTAGCTGGCAGCAGTTTCTAAAAGCTCTGATTTCTGAGTAAAAGGACAAGGACCTTTATGAAGTTTGTTTTAGACCCTTTGCCTCACATGGGGAAGTGGGAGACAGTAACTAGATTGTTCTTGTTGTATATCTGATGTGTAAAATGATAACAGCTTGTTCATAAAGTGCCAGAGGCTGTAGTCCATTCCTAAGTAGAAGATTAGGGCTTAAAGATACTAGGTTTTGAGGTTGCACTCAGTCATTAGTCCTTTGAGAGACACCCGTGTGTTACAGCATTTGTGAATACTGCGTAGCTCCCTGGCCAACTACTTCTCTTTTCCTCTGATTTGGTGTTTGGAAGCTCCCTGGGGAGCAGGAGCTTCCCAGCTCGCCAACACGCCAACAATTGTGTCTCAACTGAACTTCTAGATGACGGGTCTTACTTTAATTTCTTTTGCTCGTTTGGGTTTATGTAGCTCACGTGGTTTCTTGTCTCCAGTAACCAACAGCCACAGTGTTCATTACAGGTTTGTATCAGCCCTTCTTTCTGGGGAGTAGTAGGCCTGCCAAAGATAGTCCAAAACTATGACAGAAACATGTTTTCCTGGGGTAAGTACTTCCTATGAATTAAATGTCTTGCCAAATTAGGTTGATTAGGGACATTGTTTTGGAAGAAAATTAGAAAAAATTCTGGTGATGTCATTCCCATTTCACCTTTTGGGAACTGAAAGTTATTTTCTTTGGGTTTTTTCCCCACTCTCTTTCTTTCTTTTTTTTCCCCTTCCTTCTTCTGAATTGGAAGCAGCTTTTCATTTTAAAGCTTTTTTTTTGGTGCATGTACAGCATATAACTGAAGTGAAAAACAGACATTTAGATTGAGTTGTAATAATTTTACGGGAAACTGTTCCATAAATTTCCCTTCAGTTTTGGCAGAAAGCTGAAGGTTTGAAAGCTCAGAACCCTTCATGAAACCAATCCCCTGTTCTTCACACCGCTTTCATGCTTGTCCCTGCAGTGGCTTCCACCTAGATTATTGCAGTATACAGCCGTGAGGAATACATGTGCAGATCAGCAAAGGCTTCAGCCTAGTGTGAAGTGTCTGGTCCTCTCCATATGAACACCTGTATTTTCACTTGTGTGATGCTGAAGTTTGGCAGTGACGGTTAGCTAATAATATGATCCTGTTGCTTGCTGATGACTCTGTCAAAATTATTGACTATCATGCTTGGAGTACGAATGAAGTATTTAGTGATTATTTTGATCAATCGTATGAAATGCAGTTTGAGGAATCCCTAATCTCTATGATATAGGCTCATTCAAATCATCTGTCAGTGCAGTGCTACAAGTGCACCACAGGAGAACTCATCTAAAAGAAGAACTGAAGTTGACTTTCTGTACTATTAAAGTCTGTGAAATTTTGTCTCTTGAAGCTTGGACTTAGCTTGTTTTACATGGTATGCAAGTGGAACTTGTTCCATGATTATTATGGGAGCTACATTGATGGGTAACTGTTAGTACTTGTATTTCTCTCTTTTTATCTGAAGAAGAAATCTCACTACCTTTTTTTTTTTTTTTCATATGTTGTAGTTTCTCCCAAAACTTTGGGGGAGCAAAATACACGCAAAAGCAGATGTGATTCTTCATGCCTGCTGCCACAAATACTCCCCTGAAAAATCATAATGGGAAGGATGAAGATTGGTGCATTCATTAGGAGAAGCAGCTTGCTAGCAGCAAAGCATGATTTGGAACCTCCTCCTTCCTGGGACTGATAATTCACATGTAGTTGCACGTATATACTCTCTGAGGGATTAAAAAAAAAGACTCTTGAAAGGCCAAGATACCCATTATGAAGCCATCAGGCTGGAAAGCTGCCATTTATTAGATTAATATGAGCCTGGTCAATTTTTCGAAACATACATTATAAAAAGAAGAATGCTTAGTGGTTTATGTTTTCAAGGTACTTTCAGCCATTCATGAAATCATCCGCAGAGATACAAAAGATGTGCTTAAGCACTATTTAGAAAGCATTTAATTCAGAATTTATTTAGTCATTGTAGAAACCAGTAAGACTTTGCTTCTCAAACACTTTTAACTTTCGTCCTTTCTCCTTGCCCCCACTGTCATCCTTATTTGACATCCGTGAACACAGTGGGAGGTGCCCAGTTGATCCATTGTTGCAGAGTCACTAGGAGAAGGTGGCAGGGCAGCGGGTGCTGTGATTGATAGAACTGGCTGGAAGAGAAAGGTGCTGAAGAGGGATGTTACACGCTTGTTCTGAGTGTTGCTCCTTGTCCAGCTTGGCCTGATTCCCATCTCTGGGGGTTCTGGAGTGGCTTCCCAGGCTTGCCTGAGCCAAAAGTACTCTGCTATCACTCTTGCTTTAGACTCACTTTCTTCATTTTCCAGGTTTTTTTTCACCTAGGACTAAGGAGCCAGAGAGAGGTGGTGGGGCAGGCAGCCACTCTGTCACGTGAGGTCAGGAGGGACTCGGAGTGCCACCAAGCCAGGAGGTGCATGGGTGGAAAAAACAGTAAAGGGGCTTGAGGTCATGCCTTCCCCTCTGGATGTCCCTGTACTTCCTGCTGCCTTTTGCCTTCTTGGCTGCTTCATCTCCTGGTTTGGCTCTTCTGCCTCCTTCCAGATCTGCTGCTTCTGTTGTTTCAGCACAGTGATTTGTGCTGAGAACAAAAGTTGCATGTGAACTGTGCTTTGTCCATAGCTGTGCGAGTGCAGGAGTGTCCAACAGGGAGCAGAGCTGTAGAGATGGGCTGACCTTCCATTGCACCTTCCATTGCAGCGCACAGGGGGATGAAAAATAACCGAACTACGTCAAATGACGTCTGGTACAAAACACACTTCGCTTTAACAATTGCACTTATTTTGGCATTAATGGATTAGGAGAAAACCTGTCAGGGTTTAGAATAGGAAGTTAAAAACCCGAAAAGTGGAAAATGATGCTTCAAGTGGCAATGAGAACGGGCATTCACACAACTTTCAGACTGGTTGGTGAGTTGCTTCAGTCTTTCTATTCTTTTCAGCTTATAAAATGATACAGAGATTAAAGATTACCACACTCCTTTCTCAAAGTTTTAGCCATTTAATATAAACACTTTACAGATGAATCGTGAGTGTTGCTTTGCCTAAGAAAGTTGGCAACATGAGAAGTTTTTATGAAATTTTCCTTACATGTTCAGAATAGCAATAAGTATGCAGTATTTCATCCTGTTTTAATGGTCTAGATGTTGCTGCCTGGAAATACAACCCCCTGGGAAAATCTCACACTGCTAAATGTGTTTTCATTCTATATCAGACCTTCCCTCTCTCCAGCCCTCTCCCCCCAGTTCTAAGGTTTTTCATTGAATGGAAACTAATTTTTGAGACATTCAGTATTTTCGTTTTACTAATGTAAAATCATAAATATAATCTTACAGTTTTGGTACAACTGAAAAAATCAAATCACTGGAACAAAATAACAAAAAGTTTTTGCTTCAGTACTCGTCAGGGGTGTTCAGTCATTGAACTATTCCTGCAAAATATTTAGACTTTTGATAAAACTACATTTCCCACAGAGAATGTGGTTCTGGCGCACTTTGGCTTTCTAAGACTAGCGCTAGCCAGTAGCAATGCTATTTACTTTGTCAAAGATCTGGGGTACAGTATAAAGCAAAAGCTTTGGTTTGTTTACATGTTTGTGCATTTCTAAGAATGATGCTTTATATAACTTCAGGGACTTTATCAGCAAGAAAGAATAGAGAAACTGAAGCAAATTTGTGCTACTGAGTAGAGTGATATATAGAACCATGACAACAAAATTACATATTGATAGCGTTGACATGTGTGCTTTTTTTTAATTATTTTTTGGTTTTAGTGGATTGTTGTAGTAGCCAAAACTCTTGCTTTATGCATCATGATAGTTGAAGCCAGCTATTAATTTGGCACTCTGAGTGATAAGAAGAAAGAAAATTGATCTCGAATAGCAAAAATGAGCAGTGTTGGTCTTAGCTGGTGGTGGTATATTTTTAATGCCTGGTGTAGATACAGATTCCAGTCCATTCATTCTTTAACCGTATTTTTTTTATTGCTAGCATATCTTTATGTCACCTTTTTCTTTTAATTTGAAGACTTAGGGCAATATTTTTACTGTCTATAAAAGAGCATTTCTTTCAAATATGCCCTCATGTAAAATGCTGAGGGTTAGCTTTGGCTTTTTTCTTTACCTTCTGTATACTTTTTCTGACATGTTAGATTAACTTTCAGCCGCAGGCCAATCTGTCAAAGAAACAGGGAATGTCTCCTGCTATGACAGATTTGCCAGAGGCTGAGGTTTGAAACAAGCTGGGTATTGCTTCTTACACAAAAGTAATTTCTCCCTACTGAAGAGAGCTATCACTGAATCAGCTGAACAGAAGCCTCTGACTTGCATTACTAGGTTCTGATCAGAAAATCTGCAACAGGCTTTTTTTTTAATAAACTTATATGCCACAAAGGAGCTTTGGCTCTATAACTGTGGGAGAACTTTCAGCAATATAAGGTCAAAATAATTTCCTCAAGGATATCAGGAATCCAATATATATTTAAAAAACTTTCCCTGGTTGACTTCAGTATTGTTATCACGTCAGATGAATATACTCCTGCAAAGATAGACCCATAGGTCAGACTTTAACATACAGGCGGGACCTACACTATCATCCTAGCATCTGCTCCAAAAATAACCACCCCACTCCTTAAACCTGACTCAATTTACTGTATGAGCTGAACGAAATTGTGTCCTCTGCACACCAATTGTTCTGCTTTGCCTGTAGTGCTGAGGTGCTAGAGATACTGTGCATCCTGAGCTTCCCTTTGCAGCACAGCTTCTTCCAAGGGGATATCAATAGCTAGCTCTCAAAGCAAGTCCAACTGTGTAACAAAGCCTGAGATTTTTGCAGAAATGGCTAAAAAAGAATATCTATTACAGGCATCCCCTAAGAAGCAATCTAGACAATTGCACAACAGCTACACTGCTGCTGGGCAGCTCGCAGGGTGAAATGAAGTCACGGTTCGTTCAGTTGGGGCTCCTTTTGCAGCGGACTGCTGTTTTCTCTCTTCAGGGCTGGCTGGCAGAAGGCGTGTGACTATCACAGGAGGTATTTCAAGAGAAAAGGCTGGGAGCCCTCACTGTCTCTTTTGCTTTCCGTGGTATGAGTGTTCGACACCATGAGTAGCGCATTATATAAACTGGGAAAGTGCATCAGCTTTTTGCTTTACCAGATTTTAGTACCTCTTACACGTGAGCCAGGTTCTAGGATAGTATAAGAAGAACGTTTTATTGGGCTTGATGAAGGAATTAATAGGTATTCTCCTCAGGCATGTATCATAAAAAAGAACTGAATTAGGCACGTATAATGGACCCCTTCTGGCATTGGAATAACTGAAGCTATGCCCATTTCCACAGACTAATTTAAGTCAGTACTGCTGTATTAGGTTATGCCAACCAAGGATCTGGCCCAATTAAATTGCAATGATATACCATGGTAATTTTAACACTTTCTCCAGAAATGCATGTCTCTGCCGTTTTACCTATTGATCAGAAAGTTCGTAACTGCCGCTTGTAATTTAAATCCCCCTTTATAAGGTGGAATCCCTATCTGGATTTTACTTTTAAAAATAATAATAATAATATATATGTATGTGTAAATGTTGTGAACAGTAAATAGATTATGTTATTAATTTGTATTATCATAGTTCCTAGAGGTTCCGGCTTCCCCTTACAGCTGCACAAAACCACAATGGTCATTCAGAGCGCTGTGGGGAGGTATAGGGGAGGTAAGAATACTATTTCTTTACTAAAGCCCTTGCTGGCAGGTAGAGTCCCTGGGTGCATTTTAAGAAGAAAACACTGTTTATCTGTTGACATGTGGCAGGCTTCTGAGGAATAAGAAAGCCTAGAAGCCTGCAGGTTTAAAAGTTCGAGGAAGACCAAAACCAGGTTTCACATCTACCTGAAGCTGCAGAGAATGAAGTGTCATGTGGGTTAGGAATCTCCTTCTGCCAGCTCCCCACGTGGGCCCCTGCAATGTGACTGGATGTCGTAGAAGAGGTGCAGGAAAAGAGGAGGCCTCTTGGCTTTTCTTTTTAAGGTGATCAAAATATAAGCAAGAGAAATAAGCAAGAGAATGTTTTCACCCTGAAAGCTGGGTTCAGCTTTGGTACCTTGTGGTATTGCTGGTGATGTAAAAATGCAGTGAATTGCAGGACCAAATAACAGGAGAGAGGAGACATAAATGTTTTCTGGAAGATCATAGCAAGAGACTTTCTTTGACAGAATCACGTAGGGCTGTTTTGTTTTGGAAGTGTGCGGGGTTTTAGTGACAACTGTATAGGAATGTGTAAAAGAGATGTCATAGGAAGCACGTGGCAGCTTGTTTTAAGTGTATGCCACCAGATACTCAGGGAAGAGGGGCTTCACACTGGAATGGCTTTGAAGGCAGATGGCTTTGGGCACAGAAGGCCCCTAAAAAGTCTTAGAATGTACAGGATTTGCCCTTAGTTTTTTTTAATTTTTTTTTTTTTTTACAGCTGTTTTGCAAGTCCTCAAAGATGACTAAATTTTAAAGCTTTTTCAGGACAATTTTATTTTAATCTTAAACAATAAAAAAAAATATCTACAAGCACATCATAAACAGTGAGGATCTGCTCCAGAATCTCTCAGGAAGGATGCTGAAGTTCTGGGTTTGACAGAACTGGGAGAGATTTTCATCAAAAGTAACGCTAATATTTTATACTTTTTGGCATTTGTCCAATTTTGCTTCGTTGTAAGTTATTTCAGAGTAGGGGAAAAATGGTCAAACTTAATGGATAATGAAATTAGGGCAGGGCTTTTCTAGCTACAAACAGCCCACTGATCCAGCAGAAAAGTTAATATAGACTAAGACCCAGAGGAGAAAGTAAAGAAAACCTGTCTGGGTTGCAGTTTTGCTCGGGAGTTCTAGTGCCGTATCAGTTAGTTGTATCCTAGCCATACTATCAGTCTGGGAAAGACAGAATTTTAGAGTAGTTCACTGGATTGGGTTAATGGACGGATTAACCTCTACCCCCCATTTTATTCACTTGAGACAATGCCTAATACTGTTTTGTGGACCTCAGTCCAGGTCCTACAAATTACGGATTTATTAGCTTTTTGGACATGGGGTGGCAGGTTACAGGTGCTATTTTTTGCTGGAGGTGGTGAAAATCAGTGTTAAAATGCTTTAATTAGAATCTTAATGCTACATGCTCCAAAGGCAGTGCAGTATCTAAAGAGGAGGAAAAGGACACAAAGGAAACACTTATCATAGAATTTTTTTTTTTCTAAAAATAAATCTTAAAGCATATTTAGCATTTATGCAGTGGAGTAGTAGAGGACTGCAGCATGAGTCAAGAAGGGCCAGGAGATCCAAGGCTCGTAAGTCCTCCTGGCGGCTCCCTTGAACTTAAAAAGGCAACTCAAACAGTAGGAAGTTGACTGAAAGAAGTTGCCTGTTCTGATAGGGACTATAGAGGGCAGGCAAGGCTGAGTTGCATGAGTGTTGTGAAAGCTCTAAGATGACAGAATAGCTCTTCTTTTACACTGGGAAGGTCAAAAGAGAGGAATGGTCCAAAGATGGTCAAAGAGGTAAAAAAAAGCATGTTGAGAATACAATGAGGCAAAAAAAATAACCCCCAAAACAAGGAGGGAGATAGCAAAGAATGGAGTAAAGTTTGGCTTCAATTATTTTTGCTCCCTTTCCTGAAGCTGGAATGCAGACATGAAAGCTCCTCACCTGCCTGGGAGGGTCTAAGAAATTGTAAACCAGCAGGGGTCTCGGTCTGGGCCCCTGAACAGAAAGGTGTAAAGGAAAAGTGTGCACAGTAGGATTCCTCAAGTGAGGTGCTCCATGCTGGAAGTGGAGAAAAGCAGAAGGGTTACTGTGGCCCTTTCACAAAGAAGATGTGTGCAGAATAGTAATTTGCTATGCAAGAAATTAGCTGCAAAAAACAGGGCAGGGGAGAGGTTGAGCTCTGGGCTCTAACACAAGTTGAGGGCAGTGCCTCTGAAGAGCCAACTTGCAATTCAGAGGTCCTCCATGCAAAGAACCTTTTTGATGCTTGCTGGGCTGATCTGTACTACCCTGGTTTCCAGCATCCAGGTGTAGAATAGATGTGTAAAAGGGCTATTAGATTTACCAAAAGAGAAGAAATGGCACTCTTTCTTCCTTCATCCCATCTACAGGAGAGCTGGTGAAAGATTTCCTGTTTGTCCTGAGGTGGTATGGCAGTGTCTTAATGCAGCTAAAATCTTTAGCCCACTGCCAGTATATATGTGCCTGCAGTCAGAGCTGAGCAGTACAAGCCATCTTGCTGACAAACACACCAACCCAGAAATTATACCATATGTCATAGCTTCTTACTATTAAAAAAATCCAGCAGAGAGCTGTGAGGAGAAATAAGAGCAAAACTACCTGAATTAACTGTAAAGATTAAATCCTTGATACAAAATGCATGCTGTGAAAATGCCTCCAGCTGTGTAAAACAGCAAACTTGATAGGTATCACAACGCCCCTTGTTTGTATTGCCCCAATTCTCTGCAGTTTTAGTAACTGCATGCAGAAGAGCGTTCATAGTTACCTTTATGGTTAAACTACCATCAGAACAGGAGAGATGCAGCTAGACATTGATACTATGAATCTACCCTGTTCATCCTGCTGCAGATTATCTGCAAATGGCCTTTAAATCTTTCTTTAGACTTAGTCACCATCAGAATTAATCAACAGATAAGTTCTACTGACATCGTTTTGTCTAAACTCTTTGTGGTGACTTCTGCTTTGCAAATAGTTATTGCTTGTGGCAAACGATGATTGCTGTTGGGTGAACAGGGCACCTGACTTGTCTGCGGACGTTCAGGGTGGCTGCACCATGTATGTGCACATTCCAGCAAACAATAGTCGTACCATCATGATTTTGTTCTCCTGAATGTCCCTAGAACCACAGCCTTAGCTCTTTAAACAGGTTGAGTGGAACATGTTGCAAAACCCAATAAATAGATATTGATAGTGGGGGCTTTTGTGCTTGTTCTGCCCGCTGCTCTCACTGGCATGCTGTGGGGTGTTAGGAGACTAAATTACACTTTTGAAAAATATATGAACAAAGTAAATGATGTGCTGTGATACCCTTGACTGGGCTTTTTAATAGTGTTTGTTTGCTTACTTGCTAATTTGCAAGGTCTGGTAATTTGCAATCGGCCTCCCAGTCGTTAGTGTGAATTAGTGCAGTTCTATTATATCAGAGGGACAAGCAAGTCAATAAGAAAGAAAAGCATCCCATGTTAGTGATGCTTTAGGAAAATGGCTTGAATGACTTTGTGCTGTTTAGTGTGGTACTTATCTCAAAACTATTTCATATCAGATTAGTTCTTAGTTCATTCGCTTGCATGTAAATAACAGTCCAAAAAAGAAGAGTCTCTCCTAGTCTTTAGTGAAGGTGATCTCTTGTTATTGTTTGTTTGAATACCTCCATTGTGGGTCTTTTATCATTTTTATGGTGGCGTAAGGAATGTGTCATCTATGTAGCATCTGCACAATGTTTGCTGAAAATTAAGCTGGTTTAGAGCCTTATATTTCAAATCTGTCATAGCAATTTCAGTGGTGATGTTCTTTCGTTTTAACCAAATTATTCTGAGGTTTTTATGTGTTGGGTTTTTTTCGAGAGAAAAGAGATGGGGAATTCTATCTCTTGACAAAGTCCTTAAAACATCCAGTTTGAAACTCAATAATGTTACTGTCTTATGAAACTTCTCTGGCTTTTCAAAAACACTAGTGGGCAACACTTCATGTGTCTCCTCGTCAAGCTGCTCTTACCTGACACTTTGCATGAAAGGATGATCTTTCAGTCATAAACATAGTGATGAGAGCTGTCAGAGAAATGTCCTTTCCAGCACTTCCTAGTTTTCCTTGGAGATCCTGGAAAGGTCATTTGTTGTCATAACCTTAAAAGGAAAGTGTTCTTTAAAGGTAAGACATTAAGTAATCATTCTTTATGATATTTAACTGGTTTATAAAATACAGATCTCAAACTTTCAATCCATGAATGCATACTGAATAAACTAGACACATCCATGTATGTAAGAAGTCAGTCCTCTATTGCTGGCAGACAAGAGAATAGTTAGTACTTTTTTTTTTTTTCTCTCAAGAACAAGAGTAATTTATGGGGTGATTCTCTGGACTTTGCTTATTCCGTAAGAAAAGAGGTTGAAGGAATAGAATTATGCATCCAAGGAACAGGATCACTAAAATTAGATGTTATCTGTGTCTTGAAATTATTGCTGCCAATGAAACTGTATTTGTTAGTGCATTTTTTTTTTTTTTTTTTTTTTTTTTTTTTTTGCTCAGAAGCCTTTAATTGCAGGTTGTGCTTCTGAGGCTAGTGACAGACAAGGTTATCCAGTGTTTGGAGTTGATTCCCCTTTCCATCTGTCACTTGATCCTCTGTTCCTATAGATGCCAGATGAATATTTCTTCCTCATTTTCTAGCTCCTTTTATTCTGTAATATGCTGATGCATAGTTTCATATTTAAAATTCCTAATATGATATAAAGCAGCTCGAATACAGAATACATTTTATTCAGGAGCAAGCTTATTTTCTTTTATTGTTCAGCTGACTAAGGAAGAAGACGGTAAGGTGAATTTCTCCAGGGGTACGTCAAGATTAGCTGGAGATGTGGGCGGGTTCCTCTCCTTCCCCTCTAAGGTTGGTTATGGGCTGGTTCGCACAAGTTTTACTGGTGTGATTTTTGGTTTTACAGTTTAAAGTTCCCTTTTATTCATGGTTCATTGACAGAAGTAGAATGGGTTATACTGATATAGGTCATTTTGTGCCAGTTTAAAACTATGAACACCTGGATATGGAAGTGGATGAGTTGCAATCTACTGTTAAAATTGCACTGGAAAATGTTTTTGGTTTAGTGAGAGTTATCTGATATACTTAGCTGAGAGATTTTTCTGTTTCTGAATGAGGTAGACAGTTTCATTGCTGCCGTATGTCTTAGCCTCTTATCTTAGCTTTTTTATACAACCTCTGTTATCACAGAATCTAAATGATGCACACTTCCTAATGGACTGTTTTTACCATTTGTATGTGAGGCCATTATAAAGACGGAAAACAGGATCACTTGACTGGTTGAGGGCAATGATTGGGTCACCTAATAGCTATGTCTAGTTTAGGTATGCCAATTTGTACGGAATTTAAATATAGGAAAGCAGCTGGTGATTGAAACTGCCAGCCCTAGACTGTCTGCAGGCAAGTAACAAACTGGGGACCCAAGGTCTGGTGCTCCCAGGTGGAAGGTTGAGTGAGAAACCTTCAGTGCATGGTCTGAGTAGTGCCTCGGCCTCAGCTGCCTCATCTCTTGGTGGAGCAGAGGCTTGAACCTGTGAATCTCAGAACATCCATATTGTTTGGTAAGGACCCTTCACGTCTAGCTTAATTTTGTAGTATCAAAAAGGAGAATGGGGGTTGTCTGGTTATGTTGCCCTAACAAGGTTCAGGGTATTTCTTACTGTAGTGACATGTATCGATTTTGGTTTGGTTTTCCATACCATGACCAAAACTTCGTGCTGAGATTTTTCTCTGCATGTCCCCAGAACTGCAGGTTGATCTATTAGGATGACAAAGAATTGTCAATTTCATTTTTTTTTTTTTTAATTATAGAAAAAAGGAAAAAAAAAAATCAATGTGGCCCATGCTAGTCAGAGGCGATGTTTCACAAGAGCCTCCCAGAAATGACCAAGCTTTCACTAAGCTTAAGGGGAAACTGGACTGGATTACAGTAGATGTCACAGAGCTTTTGATTCCTCACTGCAAAACGCAATCAAGGCAACCCAGGGCACTGGGGAACAGAAATGCTCAGTGAGTGCAGATTTCTGAATTAAACTGTTTTACACGTGCCTTTAGGAAGAAGATGGGTGAAAATTCACCTTCACAGTGGCAGTCTGACATAGAACAAAGCATGCTGAATTGCTGGACTGTCTGTTGTGTTCGTAGCGTGTCTTTGGGGAATCATCCTTTTTTGCTTTTTTTTTTGGGGGGGTGGGGTGGAAGGGATGAGAAGCATTGTCAGATTCAATCAGCCCTTAACCTAACTAAACTGGACAAGTATATATGTGTGTGCATATATGTATATATGCATAAAATTACTGTTCCAGTCCTGTTTGTAGACATAATAGTGCTTCCTGCTGCACCACCCATCCTGGCACTTTCTTCATCCTTTAAAAATATATATTGGAAGCTATTTCACTAAAATGTAATCCTGTCCAGTCTGTAAATGCCCTGTCTGTTCTTCTAATGTCCTGGTATCTTACAGGTTGGTCTGACCAGGCTTTGTAAGGAGCACATATGCCGCCCTTCAGTGGGTTCAGAGCACAGCGCTGCTTCCAAGGCACCACAGCCAGGCTTGAAGTAATTTTCTCTATTTAGACTGAAGATACTAACATTTGGAATGTTACTATTCTGTATGACTTGCCTAAAAAGATGAGAGGGAAAGCCATTATTGATGAAAAAGTGTGAAACTCCTGTGCAACATCTGTGCCAACTTTTGGTTTCTTCTTAGTTTAACTCTGCTTTGCCAGCCCTTGTATGTTGTTTGGCTAATGCCTGAGGCAAGGTTTGACGGTGTGGGGACGATTAGGGGAATATATGCTTCTCTGTTCTGTGTCTTGAGAAGATGGCATCTATCCTGCAGGCTTCTTCAGGACACATTTGTGCAAGCAAAGCTACTTTTGTTTTTTTATGACTTTATTTTTAATTCAAAGGTGAACTGCAGTAATGGCCTTGGCAGGGAAATAGTTTATCTTTTTTTTCCAAATATATACCTATGCTTTTTTTCCAACTGTATTATCTCTGGTAGTTTTGTTGAGTGATATTTTAACTATTCAAAAGCTATTTATACTATTCAAGGATTGTGATGCTGACTCACTTGATATGTTGCGCCAGTCATGTCACCTGCAGTCACTGAATTTTAATGCACTTCTCAAATTTGTCTGGTAGTGGCCTTGCTCCCAAGGATCCTTCAAGTCCTAGTTAATATTTGCGGAGCATTTCCAGGTTCCAAATGTCAGGGTGGGAATGTAAATACTTCCTGAATAGGACGTCTGTGACCCTTAACTCCCTGGACCATATCAGAAAGATTTGAGAAGACTCTTCATTTCTTCAGAGATCAGGAATCTAAGTATGTATTAAACCCTGAAGACTGAGGAAGCTGTTGTGAAGGAACCAAACTAAAACTTTTTTCCCCAGCCAAGGACAGTTTAGCGTTCATATTAGCATGTATTAGACAATGGATAGCTTGATGTCTGAGGTCATAAATTTTTTAAAGTAGCCATTCTGTGTCACATTTCTTTTTGATCTGCGCTTAAATTTTCATTTACTTTTTATATGTTGCTGGCTGAGAGCCACTAGTTTTCTGTCATGAGAAATGGTTGCTGAATTAGTTTTGCTTTTTTTCCCAGCTCTGAAGAGATGTGCATTATCAAAGCAGGTGTTTGGTTCAGAATAAGAGAGGAGATGGTTCTGTAGGGAATACACTTAGCAAAGCAATGCCATAAATAGTTCTTGTGTCAGTGTTTGCTGTAATGTCTTGATATGTGTCATCATGAATTATATATTATTTCAGATTTATCGCTTCTTCCACTGATAAGGGACATTGCTTCTTTGAGTGAGTTTTCTTCATGGCTTAAAAGATTTACTGATACATTGAAATTCCCTGTATTGGAGATTCAGATGAACTTTGGAAACTTGAGATAAGAACTATAAATCTGCTGTAAACTAGGAAGCCATTTCTCAAAGTGTGTATTTATTGACAGACTGTACTAGCTTATTCTGCTGCATCTCATTTGTGTGCATCAGAAGAGGTTTTCTTTTCAACAGTACGGAGAAAAAGTCAAAAACTTCATGTGCCTTGTACAATATACAGATAATTTGTCAACAAAGTAGTAGTCTTCATTAGAGCATCATCAGTTATTGCCTCAAAGAGATAATTGGGGAAAGAGTATTCTCCTGTAAGTATCTCAAGTACTGCTTTCAGGTTTTGTTCTTTTGAAATGCTACGCTGTTGGGGGTGTTTTTAAATACATGTCTAGACTTAAGTCCTTATTTTGTGGCTCTAAAGTAATGATATTAAAAATTCTAGACTAGATGGCTTCATTTAATTTAAGTTCTTTATGCAAAGTTGGCTTCACTTAGGCACATTTGAGAAAAAGATCACTTAGTGGATGGTGTAAGGGTAGCGGGCAGGGAAGCCACTATTGAGCTTTCATCAAAAAACCCCCAACTCTACCTCTTAGATAGAGGGAGACACAGCATATCTTGACCTAACCTGCAAGACCTATCCAAGATCTAACCTGCATGGGAGAGCACCTGGGACAGTATTAGACCATGTGAACTGCCACTGGATCCCCGACAGGAAAATTGTATGTGAGAAGATACATGTATAAGTAAGAGCCTGCACTCCGGACCTTGAGCAGATTCATGCAAGCAGATTATGAAAGTTGTGTAAAATTATTTTGCTTTCCTAGCATCAGTACAGTAGGCTTTTAATCAGTGTAAAGTTACTGATAATGATATACCTGAGCTTGATTTTTAAAATTTTAAAATTTTCAAAAATCTTTAATGAAGATTGGGCTGTGGAAACAAGTGAGTGAAGAATATCTCATTTCCAGCAGCTGTTTTTCTCTGATCCCATTTGAGTTGCATTTTTTGCCTCCTTCTAGCTCCTTTTATTTTGCAAAATATTGACACACAAATTGATATTGAAGTTTTGTAACAGAATTTCATAACAAGCAGCTTAGCTACAGAATCTGTCTTCAGTTCTGCTTTCATCCCATTTTATGGTTCAACTGAGTTAACGATAAGACTCAGATGACTTTCCCTGGGGACCTATTAGATCCAACTGGAGACTTCTCAGTATCACTTCTCCACCTTTTACCCAAGGGCAGATTAGGGGCTGGTTTACCCCATCTAACTGATAAAACTATGAAATGAATAATAGAGTTTCACTTTTACCGCTGCAGAGGTGCTCTGTATTGCTGTGACTTCATCTTCTGTGTTAGTTTTGGCCACTGAAAAATGTGGCAAGGTAGTGTTTTAACTTTGTTCGTATTGCCAAAATAAAAGATCTTTCTGACAATATAAGCCTCAAGACACAAACCCAGAATTAAAGCAGTAAGTCTTCCTCTTCATGCCACTCCCTCTCCCCCAAGCACTCAATCATTTATCAGCTGATGTGGGCATTACGGACAAACTTATTGAAACTTGGAGTCACACTGCAAAATGCACATACACAACGGAGAGATTCCCCATTACAATTGTGGGATAATTCAGATAAGTCGTCTTTGATCCAATTTTACAATGGGGAGGGATGAGTAGAAATGCATTGCATGTGGGTGTTAAAGAATACTCAAGTTTAGTGGCTGATAGCATGAAGAAAAAGAACGTAGGAATACTTCCCTCACCACCAGCTGCATCCAGATCTTAAAATCCAAAGCTTTCAGGTTCTGGCTATTTGTCTATGAGACTTTAAGGCCAATCGGTACTGATTAAATAGTGAAGCAATCTAAATCAAGATAGCATCGCTTCCTGTACTTTCTAGTTACTAAAGACCTGACTCTTCAGCAGCAGCAGCAACCGATTTCTTGGCACCTGTGCAGACTGTCCAAGGAAAGCACAAGTAGCTCTGAGCTGCTGCTGTTTAGCTTGGGTACAGCCTCCCTGAATGCATCGCGGTAATTTTCACAGCTGAGCTAGCTCCTGCCTGGCAATTTTGACATGTGTACACCTGTGCATCTCCCCACAGTTGCGAGCTTAATGCTGTGTGTTGGTGTGTGTTGTGGGCTGTTGCAGTACTTGGGAAGTCCAAGGCTGTCTCTGCATGTAGATCTTGCCCAGCTCCAGTGCCCTCTTACTTCCATAAAGGGTAGGGCTGGATTGGGTTTTGCTTCTCCAAATAACTTCACTATCTGCTGAGACTTCCTAACTGCACTTCTAAAGTTTGGATGAATGGAGGTTTTCTGTGGTTTTCTAAGATTTTAAGCGTCAGTCTCCATTGTACTTCAGAAGATGCCAAACTGTAAGGAGGAGTCTGAATCTGAACAGTCATGATCAAGCATCCAGTTTGCTGCTCAGTTGAGGATAAGTAGTAAGCTCTTAGTGATGGGACATCACTGCATTCAAAAATGCTGATGCCATCTTTTAGTAAAATAGCAACACTTAGATGGTCCCATGTTATTAAATGGTACCAAATGATAGACAGAATAAAGACGTTTTGATATTTTCGTGTCTCTCACTGAACTTAAAAGGCAAGAGTGGTTAAGCTCTTTGGAGCTTTAGATCACATACTGACTGGCTGCTGGGATCAAGAGGAATTGATTTTTGGCTACACTAGGTGCCATAAGAGGCAAACAAGGATGTTTTCTTTCTACAATTGGTTATAAAGGATGAAAGCACTCAGTGATGTACCGCAATGAATTGGACCAGTGATGAATTCTTATGTCTGTCTGAATATGTGGTGTGTGTAGAAATGGGAGCAAAAGAAAATCTCTTTCTTTGCGGAAGTGGGGAGGGGCTGTGTTTTTGCAGGGGGTTGTTTTGTTTTGCTGCAGATCTAAACGTAGGTGAATTTACAGGGATGTCTTCTGAGATGGTTGTCTCCCAGGCATCCCAGCTCAGACTGAGAATAAGTCAAAGCTGGTTTTACTCTTTCTGTCAGACTTTTTGACTGTAATTCTGGCAGGAGACTCATGCAGACACAGCGGTCTGTCTGCATAGAGCTGCTTGCAATATCAGGACCTGTATTTTTCATTTTGTTTTCCATAATTGGAAATAAATCCTCTAGATTGAAAATAGAATGTATTGCTTGTTGCATATGGGGGAAAATCTGACCAATGTAATAATGTTGTATTTTTATATTTGCTGAGATGAATCGATTCACTTTCTTGCATTTCATTTGCAGAGCTACTTTCCAGCTCTGCTCAGCTGGACAAAATGTGAAGAACAGCATCCAAGTAGGAATTTTCTTGCCCAAATCTGTAAGCTGTTTTCAGCATTGCTGATGTACAAGCTGCTGTTTTGTTCCAACACAGTATAGGTGAGTTTAAATTAAAAAAATTATCAGTGATTTTTTTTTTTTTAAAGGCAGAATTTGTTATCCTAAATTTTAGTGTGTTGTATTTCTATAAATCAAGCCTGAATCTTCTTAGACTTCATGCCAGTATAACCGGCAGCTTCACTCAATCCAGAGTTCACCCATCAGTAATTAGTTTGATGAGAATCAGCAAAGTGTCTGTTTTTCCCCTACTACAATGGATATATTCACCTTGCTAATGTATTAATAGCACTGATGAATTTGTCTGGATCTTGATAAATGCAGTGAGATAAAAGTTGTGTATGAGTATAAAAAACCCACAGCTGCTGTAGGCTTCATCTCTTTGCCCAGCGAAGGTGTAATTTGCATGTGTAGCCCACTGGCATGAATGTATTTTAGGTAGTCTTCTGTGTCTGATACAGAAGGTGTGAATTATTATAGCCACTAGAAGCAAGACTTAGTGCTTTATTCAAGTTGGTGCGTGACATGCTTTTAGCTATGGAGATCCCTAGTGTGCTGCATGTGGGTAGCAGTTGTCTGTTGGTGTCAGATATTTTTATAAGCAGTGTACAGAGAAGTGCATAGAAGTGTGGGACAGGAAATGTATTTTATTGAATGTTACTTCAGCTTTTACAGTCGTGAACTGAAATGAGTAAACACAAGGTGAGCATGCTGCAAACTGATGCACAACTGATGTCCTGGCATTTGTACAGACTGTCCCAGGGATGCACCCATCGGGAGCATCTACAGGAGGCTCTACGCATGTGCAGGAATCGGAATAGAGCTGGCTGTTGCTTGCCCAGCTCAGCATGCAGGCAGACAAGCTGTTCCACATGTCCGTTTGTCTCCCCACAGGAGTGCTGATAATGCTGTTAGTCTCTGAAGTGCTTGTAAAGTTCAGGTTGCCTTTGCAGGTAGGTCTCATTCAACCTTAGGAACCTCTCTGCCTCCATAAAAATTAGAACTATGTCTGGGTAGGTTTGCTTCTTAAAATGAAGACTTGGAGCACAAGTTGTAGCATTGTCATGGCTCTTGTAGCAGACCAAGCTTCAGTGGCTTCACTATTTACACAGAACGGAGTAATTTGACTGTGTTAGTTTGAAACGGGCAATGTGGGAAGAATGTGCCCTCTGCATTTGTAGATTACTTCATTTCTTTTCTTTTGCTGCAGTGATGGCCGCTAGTGTTACATAAAATATCAATTAATCAGACAGAACCCATAGGATTCATGGAAGTTCAAAGCATAGCTACTTTCAAGAGACCCCGTAACGCCTTAAGGGAGTAAAGTTTGACACACACTGTAGGTTTGCTGTGTCCCTTGTCAAAAAGTTGTGCTGTTTGGCATGCTAGTGGGAGTGTTATTGAATAAACATAATACCGTATTTGCACTCTGATTTAAAAAAAAAAAAAAAAAAA
>VYZM01020685.1:565177-611808 GCA_013398915.1 Dromas ardeola
AAGACTTCCTGTTTTGTTTGGTTTTGTATTTACTACTAGTATTACATGGCCATAGGAATATAAACTTGTACACTATCTAGACCCAAGAGGTGAGACTTTCCATATTTCACCGAGAGCGGTGTAAAATGGAGTCCTTTCAAATGAGTTCCCTGAGTGTGGTAGCTACGTGCCAAACCCCTGATTCTGTGTGAACCATGGAAATGGACTATTTTCCTCCTTAACCATGCCAAGCTTTTTTGTATTGTTTCAGGCCTCTTCTAAAATATTTTCTCGGTTTATCCTTTCTTGAGCTCTTCTTATAAAGAATTATAAACCTGCCATGGAGTTAAGAATAAGCATTGTAAATCTAAAAATGCAAATTTCCCATAACTTGCAAGCCAAAAGGACAGCTATGTGAGGTATTTTGACTTCTCTGAATGTTGACATGATGGTCTCAGATAATAAAATAACACTCATGGTGTTATTTTCTGTTATATTCATGGGCTTTTTTACAAGGATAGCTTACTTTAATCTTTGCATCATGGGAGTGGAAGCATCATGCTGTGAGGATTCAAAGAGGTCTTCTATTTCCTGCATTGCATCCTGCCACTCTGAAGGCAACAATGCAAGACCTCTCATTTTTTTTCTATGTAGAAGACGCTGGTTTATGTGCCTGTATTACTCTCTGAACAATAGGAACAATGAAAGAAGGTTAAGCAATAGGATGAAGTGTCACTGTGACAAGTACCATGTACCTAGGGGTTTCTGGCCTTTCCGACTGCGGTGTTATTTTCTGCCCGTAGTGGGGACCCAGCGGTTGTGATTTCGTGCCTTCCTGTCACTCACACCTGTAGGTGGCAGCATCTTCCTGTTCTATGGGATGTGGTGGCCAGTTCCCGGGCTTCCAGTGTGATTGGGAAACCAAAAAATTGAAAGCAAAATCTTCCCACCCCCTTTTTAAGGTAAACATTCTCCTTTTCTACGATGTAAACGTGAGGCAGGGCTTGTTTGACACCTCTGTCAGACTGTCTTCTTGTTTCTCCATTCGCTTTAAAAATGGCTTCTCCCTTTGGTTCTCAGTCAGTTTTTCTCCTTGTATTTTAATCCACTCTGTTCTCAGACTTCCAAAGTCTAAGGTCTGTTGAAGGTAGAAGCAGAGACTTGGAGAAGAGCTCTCTGAAATGCTGTACTGGCAACTTGGTAAGGAAGAGCAGTTAATGGGTATTGAGAAAACGATGCATCATTTCTACTCCTGTTCAAATCCATGTAATGTTGTTGGTTCCTGAAAAGGTCCAAAATAGACGGAAAAAAATCAAGTAATGTTTTCACTTTTAACAATGTCATTCTGATTTCCATAGGATCTTCATTCTCTGAATTAAGGCTGTTAGAAGAGAGACATTGTTATCAACTTGAATAATAAATGTGTTGCATTAATATGTGAATATTAATAAGTGCAATTAAATAAAAAGTCTTAAATTTGTTCCAGCAAGATAAAAAGCCAACAGAGCAAAAGGAAAGCAGTGGGAGAAATCAGAATAGTAAGAGAACTAGTTCTAGAAAATACCGAGAGGAGTGAGGTTTGTGTTTGTGTTTTTTTTAAATCTAACTACATTAACTACTATGAAACTTAGGCTACTTTTTCATTAAAACATCAAGTCAGTTCTCTAGTTTGTCTTGAGGGAGAGTTCATAATACTTGTACCATCGGGGCACACTCTTATAAGGATGATTGTCCAGTGAGAACACAGTGCAATTGCTGTTGCACCTTATCGCTGGGTGTTTAAATTGGAGTCTGCGAGAGGAGTGAGTGTAGGCAATGGCCAGAGCCAGAGGTGATGGAAGGATGCCCACATGATCGCTCACAATAAGCCCAATCAGCCAAGGAAGAGATGGAAGCAGGTGCCCAGTGTCGCTTGTATTGGTTTTTTCTGCCCAGGGATTCTCTTTTCATGGAGGATTCACAACTACACAATTGGAGCAGCCTTCCAGTGCATGAAGCAGCTAGAGAGGTATTCAACCTACTGTGTTTCTCTACTGGTGGTAGGTAAAGTCATTGTTCCAGAAGGGCAGTACCAATATTGCTTCGGATAATACTGTAGCTTAATCTGCCAGGCTGCCGTCCAGTAACCGCTGCTTATTTCAGCAATGATATCAGACTGCATCTTTAAATTTGCCTGTTGCATTGGAAAATGAGGCCTATGTGTGTTCTCTATACCTGCATCAGGGATTGTATCGTACATACTAAATCTTTTCTCAAAAGGAATGTGAACAGTACCATTTTCTTGTGCTAAGGATCTGTAATACTCCTCTACAACTTATCTTCTGTTAAATGAAACTAAGGAATACCACAGTTTTGGATGTCTAACTCGTCTTCCTTCATAGCAGCATGGAAGATCAAAATTCAAAATACATCGTTCATGCTATCCAGAAATGGCAGTACACTTGTGATAGTGACACAGGTTCAGCCCACAGAATTCAAGTGCCATGTCTGCTAGAAGCTGAACGGGACACAACAAAACACTATTTGTGGATAGAAAGCATTTTTGTCTAATGCAACTCAATCTAGGCTGTAAGAGATTTGAAATTTGGCTTTGGACACGGACTGTAGAATCCTTGGGAAGATGATTAAAATAGGAGCTCCCTCACCATCCATGTATTTAAAGCCTCTTATTCTAGTGTCTTCAAACACACTATGAAAATGTTCTGCTGTAGTCTTCATGTTCAATTACCATCATCTGCCCAGTTCCACACTTCTTGTGCATGTGACTTTGATGTGAATTACCAGAATTATCTTGCATGTGCACACATCCTTGTTAAAATGTGTGGGTCAGTGCTGCTGTCTCCTCTGTTAACAGCACTGAGTCTCATCTGTATCAACTGCCCTCTCTAGAAATTGAAATAATACCCCTGGCCAGTTTTAGTGTTGTGCCTAGAAAGTACATTACACATGAGGATGTGTCCTGCCATGAAGAATTGACATCAAAGTTAATACAATACCATATGCAGCATTCGAGGGTTTGCTTTGCTCTGTGTTTGCAAGGCATTTTTTTTTTCTCGTACATGGGCTGATTGTTGGTATCTCTTCCAGAACACAAAAGAAACTGAGAGGTACTCATTTTCCTGTTTGGTTGTGAGGTGAGTGTAAAGGTGCTTGACAAGATGAAACTCTCTCCTGTCATGTTAGTACAGTTGTCAAAAGCTAACCCCTCTAGGAACCTTAATGACTCCCTAATGAAAATGGAGCTGGAGAGCCTGGTCTCCTCCTTGGTCTCATAGTAATATTGCAATGATGCATCTGTTCACTGTGTAACTGTGTGAAGATGCCCAATAGTGGGACTCCATAGGGAATTTGTCATGATCTGATTCAGGCTAGACAGCAGGAACAAACAGTACTATGGATTAATTCCTAGTTATCTTTAACAGGGAAAATCCTTTGTTATTTGTCTACTAGAATTGGAGAATCTGCAAGGCTTATCTTCAACCTCTCTACCTCGGTTTTTCAAAGCTCCCAGTACCCTCTTAGAACAGCAGTAAGTGTGCACACAGATAAGTCTTTCCGGCTGAATGTAGTTATTGGTTGTGGTTATTTGAACATCGCTGTTCATGTCTAGTTCCTTTGTATCACAGATGCTGAGTAGAGAGCAAAAGATGCAACTGTTTGGTGATGAAAAGAATAAAGATTTGGGGAGAATAATACATAAGTGTCCTGTATTCAGTCGCTTTCTGTAATTTGTTGTACTCTCAGCATCAGTGTTTTATCACAGGGATATAAAGTAGGAGCAACTAGACCAGGCTCCTTGATGGAATCTAGTCCTTTGCTGCCATAGGCCACTGTAGCATGTAATCCTGCCAGTGAAGCTATCAAGTTCTGTCTTGCCCATCTCGCCACCTTTGACTTTTCTGCTTCTCTTTTGATTTCTAGAATTCCCCTAGGCTTCCTTTGCTAATTATGCATAGCAACATCTCTGCACAGACAAACAAAGAGAATACACAAAACACAGGGTTTAGTGTGAGAGTGTCCAATTTTGATAAAGCCTGTCTTCCACAAATTCAAGTTAAAGGGGGGAAAAAAGCTATTCTTGCTATGACTATTGAGACGTGAGAATGGGCCAGACCCTTTGATGAAGCTGAGGCCACCCTGCTTTTGCTGTGTTTTGGTCTCAGAGTTGCTACTACAAAAGTGGTGAATATCTTTGAAATAGAAACCTCTTGTGGAAAATCTCATATTATTTGCCTCCTTATTAATTATACCTAATGCTTTTTTTGAACACAGTGTGATACAATACTCTGTTCAGTAATTTAGTTATTGTTACCAATCAACTGTCATGTGAATTAATTATGAATTATGATTTCTTGATAAAATCCAGATGAACATGCAATTCCTTTTCACTTACTTTTAGGTATATAATACATGACGCTAATTTCTCTGTCCAGCTACAGAACTGGCACAATGAAAGTCCCTTTTGGTGCCTCTCCAGTTTTCTGCAGAGGGCAGAACTGGGATGTGGAGACCCATTTCTTGTGAATTGTTTTCTTCCAGAAGGTAAAAATCTCAAAATAGTCTTGACTGAAGAGTTTTTCACCAGCAAATCCCAACTCGGCAGTGATAATCACGGAACTATGATGGTTCCATCAGTGTTTGACAGGAAGTCATGCTTTGTTGATAGGGAAACATTTGTGTCTTTCACGATTTAGAGTGTAGTTAACATGAAACCAATACTGAAATATTTTGGGATAAGTCCCAAGTTGTGGCTCCTGGGAGTTGGAAGTGGAATTGTGGGAAATTCTGCTTCAACAGTTTCTCCTTAGATGACTCTGCTGAATGTGAAGCAGGGCCAAACTGGCACGCAATTAATTCTGCAGAGCCTATTTTACTGTAGAATTTTTTTTCTGGGTTGTGTACAGTTAGGTTTATATGACACATAATTGTTCAGTTGGAAGTAAGTCCAAGATGGTGCTGAACACTTCGTTTGGTTTGTTCTTTCTTGCTTCTGTGATTAGTGAAGTTAACACAGCATCTTCTGGGTTTAGGTCTTTAAGATTTCTGATAGAGATAAAAATTATTTTTCATACAATGCTTTCCCCAAGGTTCTTTAGAACCCATGGTGTTAGTCATGAAAGCTGGTATATTTCAAAGAACACAAAACCCCAAAAAGCAACACACCAAACAAAAAACAACTCCCAGATTTCCCAACACCACCAACCTTTCATGGAAACCAGGAGCTAGGAAGTATTTCCATAGACTAAATAATGGACTACATTACAGTCTGTGATACCGACATAGTGAATACATACATTGTTATTTTTCTTTGTGGAATTGTTTTGATTTCAAGAAGTCGATGCCTTATCTAAATGATAAGATTGCATATTCAAGGCTACATGAGAAAATAGTGAACGGTGACATGTGCCTTTATTTTTGCATTCGGCTGACTTTTCTACAATGATCAAAATTGCAATAAATGGAAATATTGCTGCTAAGTCACAGCAGAGCCAAAAAGGAGTGTCACTTTGATTATTCCGTGGCCTGCTTTTTTAACGATGTGCTAGGATGGTAAAAGAATTTGCGGGATCTAAATATTTAAACAGCATTTCCCCAAACAAAAGCTGGAAAAGTTACAGTAATAGTTTCTGCATCTTTCATTGCTATTCTTTTTAGATTGAAAGAGCAGGTCACTTAATGGTATTACGTAATATCAGACACCCTGTTTCCTCAGTAATAAAATGGGGGTAATACTGCAAGGGACTGTGTTGTGGTGATTCATCTTTATAAAGTTCTACTGAAATGGTAGGCGTTATTAGCATCCCATGTGATTACAGTGACAGGATGATATGGTAGTTTGTCTGAATTAAGTGGTACTCAAAGTCTCTCAAAAAAACTGTTCCTTCTGGATTTCCAGACATCAGAGATTTAGAGCAGTTTGGATAAACATCTGGACTGAACTTAACTCCGTCTCTTTTAAAGGTTACCTTAAATGACAGATGAAGGAACCTTATATTGGGATAACCTTCTATCTGAAGGATCCCAAAGTACTACAGGAATCAATATGCAAACTATATATAGATTATAGCAGCTCTGTCAAGTTAGGGCACTGTTTGGCAGAACACGGTGAAACAAAACAACGTGATAGAAATCAAAATGGAAAAACACAATGTTAAATTCAAAATTGTAGGAGAATGTAGTCAGAGAGAAAGTAATCGTCAGCTGGGACCTGGCAGGAAATTGGGAGGTGTAGCTTCTTTTTGCACACAATGTCCCATGTGAATTGGGGTCTGAACTTAAAGGCTTGGAAATGCCTTTATGGCTTGTGTGAAAAATTGCAACTTCAGGGACAAGCAATTTGCTGGGATGTAGGTTAAATAATGTTTCATGTAGAAGAATCACAACTGCCTGTTTGTCAGCATAACATCACAAAACCTATGCATTTTAAACTGTTACATCGTTGACAAAAAAAATACTGCTTACCAGATTGCGTGGAGCACTTACAGCAGCAATGTCTTTGGAAGGTGCTCCCTTCTTTAACCTTACGCAGCTTGACTGAGCTGAGATTGCAGTACATGTCTGGTGTCACTTACATTTAAAAAAATAAAAATAGATGTTCCACAAATATATTTCATCTCAAAACCAAATCAAGCATGGAGAAATGTCAACTAGTTTTTAAGAAGTTTCTTCTTTTACTTTTGTCCTTGTGCAACTGCCTGGTTTTGACTCCTTATGCTGTCTGCAGCAGAGAACTGATGCAGCTCATCTGAACCAGCAAAACAGCTTCTCATCCTGCCTTGTTGCTCTGATAAAGACACTGGTAAGAGCAGTCTTAACTAGGCTATTGTTTCTAATTTTTCCAGGAAAACAACGAGGCTTGAGAAATTATGCTTCCTGCTTTTCAGCTACAGAAACGTATTAGTGCTCAACAGTAAGTCAGAAGATTTACTGTAAATCTTAACTATCTAAAATAAATGTCCAGGGTTTAATATTTTATAAACAGTGGATATGCTCGCAGAGATGGAAATGGTAGGAGTTCTGTGTTCGTTTGCATGATTTTTATCTAATTATCATAGCCAGGCTGTCACCAGACTGTTTGTATCTTAGTTCTCTGTCTGGTACATGGGGCACATGACTGACTAGTGATTTACACTGTGCTATGCTAAAATTCCTGCAAGTGGCAATTTAGAAATAGTAGTTTAGAAGCTGATCAGTGAATGCTGGTTGTGCTGAATCAGTCAAAATGTTACACTGATTCCCATTTAATGGATTTGCTGAAATTAATTATTTAGATGTCCAATGATTCTCTTTCCATCTTCAGAATAATCTGTTTTCAAGTGGTCCTAAATGAACATAAACACATGTTTTCCTCCCCCCGCCTTTTAAATATTTTACCAAGTTTTCCTGTCACTGTGATAATTAAAGAAATTGATAATATGTCTTCAGAGGAAGGCCAAAGGGCCCTAAAGGGCAGTATCTATTCCTTTCAATCACTGCTTAGCATTTGTCAATAAAGAAAGAAATGCTTTTTAAAGTCAGGAAAAGGATTAATCTACCTATTCTAGCCATTGTGTGAGTGCCTGTCATCTGGTGTAGGATCTTGTGCTTAGTCCTCCTTAAGGCCATGGCCAACTTCCAAAAATTTGAAGTCCTGTGGATTTATTTGGAACTTGGTTCCTAAAAAGTTTAGGAGTCTAAGATTTGGTTAGTGAGCTAGAAAGGCATCATCAGAGAAGTGGTTAATGAATTTAGGTGATTAAAGAATGCTCAATAGTCCAAGTTTGTTAATAAGTGAATGGAATTGCAGAAACATCCCCAGAACTCTAAAGACAATTCCTAAGAACTGTAGTGCTCAAGGAAGTAAACCTGGGATGATAATCCTATAGCTAATAACCTGGATTTGCAAGCCTGACCCACATTTTTATGTATGCCTCCTCCAGAGCAGAGAGAAGCGATAGTTTGATAGTATTCAACTCTGGAGAGACTATGTAGGACTTATCTGGGGGCTTGAGAAGGAACTTCAGGTGTAACTGAAGGATTTCTTCTTGTTTCATTGGTGTCAGGGTCAAGCATGAGTCTCAAAGGAGGCCAAACACTCTGTCTTTTCAGGAGATAACAAGTAGAAATCATTGATTTCATAAGACTTAAAAAAAGAACTCTAAGCATTCCTGCTGCTGAGGGTAATGGCTGCTTCTCTGATGGCTTTAAGACAACTGGGAGCCTTTGATATGAGAACCATAATTGATTATGAATCATCATCTTACGTTAGATGAACAAAAAACAATTTGCAGACTCACAAGTCAAAGTGTGTCCCGTTGCTGCAACATAACCTCAAAACAATATTCTGTATGATAGTTTTCTCTAGGGGTAGTACAAAAGGATAAGTTTCAGAGAAGTCTCTGCTTGAAGGGTGCAACACTGATCTAAAGATGTATTTGTATTCAGCCAATACAAAAAGGAGATAAACATGGCCTCATAATCCCATCTTCATAGTAGTAAAGCAAACAAGTGCATTACTAAAAATATCCAATAACATGGGTTTCTGTAAAAATTCCTTTATAATAATATGTCTTAATATAAGCTGTAGTTTTTGTGTCCCCTTTTTTTTTCCACTCCCATATATTGCTTTAACTCAAAGCATGCAGTATTAAATTTTCTGCCAAAAAATCAAGTTGTGGGGTGGGTTTTTTTCCCCATCCTCACTTGTAGAAAACAAATGCTTTAAGAAGTAGAGACTACCTGACCAATTTGTTATGCTTTTTTGAAAAGCTTCAGAGGAGTTTCAAAATTTTTACTTTTAAAAAATATGCTCGGTTTGTTTACTAGCTGGAGCATGTTACAGACTAGACCTACTCTGATCAGTTTTAGGTGAGTTGCAGCATCAATGGGTGTGCCGGGTTTTTTGAAACCCGAGTGAAAGTTTGCTGCCCTGCTGTGTCACATCCTTGTTTATTGTGTTCAGGTCTTCCCCATGTGTGCAGTCTAACTTCATATAAGGGTTCACTGGCCTCTTTCCAGATTACCTGTTTGGATGTGTATATTGTGTAATTTGGGTGAATGAACTTAAAATCAGATAAGGTGAGGTGAATTTATTTGTAAGCCTGTACATACAAACAATCCTTCGTTGGGCCTTAAAGTTGTTTGGCCTTAGAAGGTTTAACAGAAAACAACTAAACTCTCAGTATGTTTAGTTTATCTTTAGAATTACATACCAAATAGACTTTGAAGGAATACAGGCAATAAAATAATTTTTTTGTGAATACAAGTATCTGTCTCACTCAAGCAAGCCTGACTACCTTTCAGTACAACCATCTTTAAAGATATTCCTGAGAACTAGAGGGCTACTCCTGAGCTCCACTGTGCCAGCCCATCACTTCAGTACTTAGTTTGCAAGGTCCAGATGGTGGCAAGCTGCAAATGGGTATTTCTGCGGCTAAAATATCTGTCCCCTTGGCAGACTTGAGAGACACTGGTTCTGGCAGATTTAGGCTTGTCTCTGGCTATTTAGCACAGTTGTACAGTTAATGGGCTGTTGGACAATTTTGTCAAACTTGCTATTTTCTGGTGACTCATTTATAATTCTGGGAAAGGAGCGCACGGTTAGCCATTTGTGAATAATTGGAAATCCTCTTGAGATCTCAAGAAAAACACATTCATTGCTAAATAGGGTTGATTCGCCTGTTTATTTAGGTATCCTAGATAGAATCTCAATACCGACCTTTGAATGCTCCATATATTTCTCCAAATTGGATTTTGCCTTTGTGTGTGTGTCTAACGTGTATTAAGAGGCCAAGGTCTTAATTACTGTTATTATGCCTAGTTTACCATACTATTATAGTTGATTTTAATTAAAATGGGGACTTTGCAAATGCAAAAGGCAGATCTACAGGTTTTATGTGCTCGCATGTATATTTTCGTGTGCATCCACAGGTATACAAATATGAAATCTTTGTCATCAGCTGCATTTATGTTTTACTTCTGATCAATTCACTGATCTGCTTACTGATCTGCTGGACATGAAAATTTTTGACTAGCCCCAAACAGCCTTTTTTTTTTAACCAAAGTGAAACCTAACTTATCCTCTAATTACTGACCTAAATACAAATCCTCCAAGAGAAACCGATTTCCTGTATCTATCGGGCTTTTGATGAGAGCAGTGTCATTGAAAAGAGATGTGATCTAGCATCCAATAGGACAGACCTCACCCTTTTTTTCACACTGCAAGACCCTGATACAATCACAGTCATTCTGTAAGGACTGTTTGAAATTGTTTTGGACATTTCTGCCATGAACTACAAAGTTAAAACCTTCGTCTTCCTCTAAGACGTAAAACACAGCCACACAGAGAAATATGTGCTTGGGAGAGATTGTCCAGTGGTTGGGAAAACACAATTATATTTTCAAACTGAATTGTTTTAAAATTCTACGTGATTCTGGGATTGGTATTCTGTGTAGCACCCTGGCATTTTGCTGTATTTTCCTCCCTCAATATAGTTTAATCTGTATTAAAGCACTGTGCTGTCACAACTTTCATAAATTATTACATAGCCAGCCAATAGAAATTACATAAATACTGCAAATATAATCATCTGTTCTTAGCGGAAAGTCTTAAAGGACTTTTAAACTAGTTACAACAGAAAGTGGTAATCCTTCTATTAAAACTTTCTTACCATGTTATAAGTTTGCCGTTATGTAACATTTTTCACTTTGTCAGCTGAAAACTGTTTTTCCAAAAGTAATCTAGACCTTGCTTTGCTGAGATGGAAATAAAGGGAAGTTTGTCTTGACGAAGTGCTCTGTTTTCCTGTGACTCTGAGCAAGTGGTAGTTAGAATGAAACATTGGAAACAACAGTAATTTACTAATCAGGAGAAAAATGGTTGTTACTGAAACATACCCCATGTTTACTGCGAAATTGATTTAAAGCACATTTTAAAATAACAGCTCAAGAAAAGTAAGCTCACAGTGGGCTCCAAATTCTGAATGCAACATTTGCATATATATGATTAAGTGCCGCAGAATGGACTTTCCTCATTGAGGTCTCTTAAGGGCGGAGAAGATAGCAAAGAGTGTGTTGTTGAATTTATCTGCCTTTGGAAGGCTGAGGAGCACTGAGCTCCTGATCAGGCTTTTCATTGCCCTTGTGGAAGGCGCTGAAGCAAAGAAAATGCTGGAAATAAACCTAAATTCTATGATACCTTCACCCAAGCCCTAGACTGTGCTTTTACTGGATTTTTATATGACCACAGTACTAAAACGTAATTAGCTTAAACTGCCACTTGTATTATCACAAAATAAAGATGAGAAGGGAAGAATTATCCAGTGCTAGTGCTTTTCTTGGAAGAAAGTGGATTAAACACAGCTGTTAATCTAGAGGTAAACTGAGGAACACAGTCCACTGTCCAGGAGAATGAATAGGTGAAGAAATGAGATCAAGCGAAAACCCAAGCAAAGAGAAGTAGTTCAGTATACATTCTGCAGTTGACTTAATTTTGTCGCCTCTGAAATAAGTTACGTACAGGGGTGAGCTTCACTCTGACAGACCTGGTGGCAGAGAAAGAACTGAAAGTTGTTGCCAGCAGCTGGTTTCCAAAGAAAATTAATTTCAAAAGCTTGTATGGCAAACAGCAAAAGTTATCATGAGTAGTCGTCTCCCTTTTTGCATTTGCGTACATCCTGTTTTTATACCTGTATGTACTTCATGTGGTAATAAATATTCAAAGATTGCTTTAGAGTGGTTGCAGCCAAGTCGATGCTGGTTATTCCAGATGGAAAGATCATTGCATCTCAAGGTACTGTAACAAAAGACTTGGCAGTTCATAAGTAGTGTTCCTGCTGGGAGCAGGTGTCTTCAGTTTGACAAGATTGCACTTTATCCATGAGTGCTTGAAATGCGCTATAGCTGGTAGCAGGTCAAACAGGTCTGAATTTTTAAAGAGAGTGTTGTAAGACTTTGGTAATGAGCTTGAGGTGGTGAACAATGACATGCAAAACTAATTACCTGTTTACTAACGTCACAATAATTCAGCCATTTGTCTTGACTGGAGCCATGCTGAGCCTTGGCTCCTTCTGCCAAGCCTACTTTCCAGCCATTGAGTGATTGTATGTGAACTGTTTTGCTAGAAAGTGCCAAAAAAGGAGGAAAAAAAGAGGGGAAAAGGGAATTCATTTAACTGCTACAACCTAGATTTTAATTTACTGACCACATAAGAGATTTAGGGATTAGATTTACTTATATGCGAGGCATGTCTCTTTGGGAGCAGTGTGTTTTCACTGAAGAGCGTAAACCGGACACCCAGCAGAAGAGTTAATTATCTGAGTGCTAATGTTCTCAGACAAATACGTAATGTATCATAAGTATTAGCGAAGAAGTGCTGGCTGGCAGTGTAAAATCAAATTACCTCTAGAAGTTTTATTGTTGAAATGTGATTATTACACTTTAGAAAGATCCAGGTTACAAACAGGCACCCAAGAGCAGGGGGCCTGCGAAACTGTGATGAATTTCTCGCTGGGAATTGCACACAAGCTGCTTTCAGTTGCTGAAATGATGCGTTTGTGACCGTGGGCTACAGTAGTTAGGGTTAGATTGGCAACTTCATATGGTTCTCTGACCTGGTGAACTCAATAGTTATACCACTATAAAACAACAAAAACTCATTTTAAAGAAGTTAAAAGAGAGTAAAAGGCTGGCATTTTTGTTTTTATTCAGCAAACTCTTTGGCCATGCTAGTTTATAGTTCATAAGCCAGAACTTTTGTGGGATTTGGTTGATCTGGATATGCTACCTTTCTTTGATTGTGTCAAGGGTTTAACCTTCTATAATTCAGTATAAAACTAAGCTTTGAAGTAAACTGTACAAATTTGAAATTGCTAGGATTTAGTCAGCAAATGGCTGCACAGCACTTTGCTATCTGCTTGGTTCCCCACCCCACTGAAGCTGGAGAATATCTTTCTTGTGGCTTCAGTGGACATTAGGTCAGATGTTAATTTTACTATGACTGGGAATGCTATGTTATGACAACTGAAAGTAAAATTATGGATTATACTTAGGGCTAGCAACTGGGCAAAAATCACCAACTAAAGGCAAGGAAAATGTTTCATAGATAGAAAAATTTGAGTGTGTTTGCCTAATGGTGTACTAAGGTGTCTGTGTATCCAAGGGATGTGTTCTGAAAGTAGATTAGTACCTGTCTCAGAAATGAAAATCCCTTTCTTCCTTGAATAGTAATAATTAAAAAAGAGTACTTGAGGCTCAACAGCAGAAGAACTGGGGGACTCTGGAGTGTTTTCCATGAATTCTATTTCTAGCCTTTCTTATTTGTAAAGACTTAATCTTTTTACAAATCAGTCTCCTGAATTATTTAGCATGTATTTTATGCAAATAGCTTAAGAATACTGAACAAGGAAGCATTTCTGTCACCTTATCCAAGTATAGAAAATTAGGTGTGTGATTTGGAACTGGATTTTATAATAGATGTTAGTGCCTAAAGTTGGGTTTAAATAAATAGAAAAAACCTCCAATCCACCTCAGTTGCCACCTGCCCCTAGAGTTGCCTCAGTTCCATAAGTATGTTTTTAGTACTGACATTCCTGAGCTGCTTGTAAACATGCACTTTAAACATATAGAAAGCTCCAAATCAGAGCAGTCCACTGCCCGGGACTTATCCAAATGTGATCAGGAGCAGGCGGTGGAATTCCTCCAACTGCCTCCCCTGAGCAGCCTACATTGGCCAATGTTCGTAGCAGGTGTAGTGTGCAGTGAGAGTGCTGGGCTCTCTGCTGAGCACGTTGTCTGTGCGTTAAGGAAGTCAGCAGCATTCTTGATCAGGGTTAAGAGAGCTGTTCATGGGAGTATTTTGTAATTGGTCTCAGGTATCATCTGCAATGTTAGCTGAACCAAGGCTGTGATAGTGGGGAGGGCAGTAGTGGCAGCTGTAAGCAGTAACCTCATCCCTGATGGAGCTGGATCCAGAGAAGGATGTCTGTGTATGGTCTAATTTTTTAGGCAAACTAGCAGAGCATGAAGGGACGGATAATGTCTTGGTATTATGAGTAGGGAAACTCGAGTTGTGGTTCCTACTTGGGGATTTTATGTAATGACTCATTTTAATGTTGGCGGTCTCTTTTTCTTTTTTTTAGGTAGGTCTTGTTGAGATGGAAGATGGCATTCTGGTGTTGCAAGAGCATTCTGAGCTGTGGATCACAAGCAGACAGATATTTAACGTCAGTCCTGAGGAAAGCTTTCCTGGATTTCAGGTGCCTTCCTGTCCTCTCCTCTTCCTTTTTGCTAGTACTATGGAGTTTCTGGTTGACTATGCTGAAGTGCTCCCTGTTTAGTATGGTGATTCTTCTGACACCCTTGTTTGTCCCCATACACAGTCTCAGGAGATATGCCTTCTTCCTAGCGCAGCAGCTAATTAGATTGATGGAACCACAGGCTTGGGCCCAAGCAGAACAACCAGTTTCTGCTACACCTACAAATACCTGTGTCTTATGCCCAAGAAAATAAGGGAAGGAGGAACAGTAAAGGCTTTTCTTCTTCTAATTTTCTTTAAATTCTAAGTGAGCTATCTGCAGCTCTCTGTAGAACTCAAAACAAATACATTATTTTAGATTAAGTTTTGGTTATGGCTGTGCTGCTCAGACTGGAAATGACATTTTCACATTCAAGCGGGGTCTGACAAATGAGACTATTAAGAGCAACTTTCAGGAAGTGATCACTGTTGCTGTTGGAGATATCACAGGTATTGTCTCCCCAATTTGGAGAAATTTACTTGTATGTCTCGAGTCTGCAGAGTTTTCCTGGAAATGAACCAACAACAGAATCTCTCGTGAGATTTCTCTTGTATCCTGGCAGGCTTCTTTCCTGGAGTGAGCTTGCAGGCCCCACAGGAAGAAGCTGATGAGAACAGTAAGAAAATCTCAGGAAAAATAGACATTTAAACTCTGAGATTAATTCTGGGGGAAGACATGGGTTGAGGTTAGTTTTTTAACCTGATTCAGTCATTCATACACTTATAATTGTATCTAGAAAAGGGCCAAATAGGAGTCAGTTATCTCAAACTGCAGAGGGTATTCTGTCTAGGTTCAATGGACTTCAGATCTGTTTTATTCTGCAGAATCACAGCTTAGCTGATAAGCTTTTTGCAGAATCTAAATGGTTTGCCTGTACCAGCTGTACTCCTCATTTTGGGCTTTGCAAAGACATTTGAAATTTTCCATGTGCTGCAAATCTAGTAAAAAAGAGTTTCTGATGTTTCTGATTTGAGTGGGAGACAGGAACTGAATGGTACACTAAAACACAATACGTAATTTTCATCAGTGAAAAGTAGTGAGTCCTTCAGTTCTAGTGGATAGTTAATAATGAGACCTAAGGAAGTAAGATATATGGATTGCTAGAATGGATGACTAAATAAATACTCATAGCAGTCTAATGTGAAACACACGCATGATTCTTACTTATTCTATGCTTACAGACATGCAAAGCACAAATTTCCTTTTGTTCTGAATGAAAATGTTTCAAAGGCAACAAAACTGTAGGAAGTGAGCTATAACATTTAGGAAAGACAAGATAGATGGGGAAACACAATGGAGAAAGGTGGTCTTAAGGTAAATTTAGTAGCTATTTGAAAAAGTTTGAGTTGGGGAGGAGACAGAAAAAAATGAAATATTAATTATTCATTTATGCTTTAGTAGCTATGGTGGATGCCCCAGGCACAGCAATACAGGGATGAGATTCAGGTGAGCCAGAGGTAATTATCATTCAGACCATTGGTAAGTAGGTGAGTACTGACTATGGGATCAGCCCAACAGAGGCCAGTGTTATGCTGGTGATTAGGTGGGGGAAAGCATCAGGGCTGAACTCACCTGCAGTTCTTAAACACAAAATGGCATAACTCAATGCCTGCCACGTGAGAGCATGGAGCAACTACAATAATGGTGCTCGCTCCCATTAACTGGAATTCATGCGGGGCTCAGCCATACGAGGAAAACATTGATAGACTTCAGAGTGAATGCAGGAGTGCTGGGAATCCTGTGATCATGTACAGTGCAGGAGTTCAGGAAACCCAGCATGGAGACTAAATGATGGATGTGGTTTAGGAGCACTTGGGAGCTGCAGAGTGTCATGCTGAGCGGCAGCGATGTGATGATAATCTCACCCTGTGAAACTGGCTACTGCAGAACCCTTAGCAAAGTGGTAAGGGAATAAGAGCTTACCTGAAATGATTGAATCTTGGTAAGGCTCATTCTTATAAGCAGAGTTAAGAGTGTAAAATATTCATAAAGGGGACCTTATGGAGTGGTGGTGTCATGATTCAGAAGCATTTGCAGTACTTTTGCAATGCTGTTCAGAGGTGAGATGTGTGATGGATTGTACCACAGGAATGGCTGTTTTTCAGTGAAACAAAAAACCTGCCTGAAGAAAGGGTCAGCTCTAAGGTGTGTGCTGTAGTTAAGCTATGTATCTTCTCAGTGATATGACAGGTAATGTTCACAGTTGTTGAACACCAGGCTCCCAGTTTGCATGGAGAATTATCTCCTGAAAGCTTCTCTTAGGTCATCTGCACCAAGGTTCAGGTATGATACAGAAGAAAGAATACTAGATCCTGATACTGATCTGGAGCCAGTTCAAGTCAAAATTGCACGTCTTTCCATTGTTATATTTCTGGGTTTGGATCAGACCCAAGTGTAAGGAAGTTGAGGGCATGAAACAAAAACCAGCATGATGATGTGGATCCCATTTTGTAGATCGCTGCAAGCTGAAGAAAATTCAGTTCAAAAATAGTCCTAGAGTGCGTACATAGAAGTCTAAATTCCTGCTTGAGGGACTTATTTAAGCAGATGTGTTCTCTTTGAGAGGAAAAGGCACTGGGTCCAGATGAACCAACACTCAAGGCTTGTCTTTGGTAGCTGAAGATGTTTGTAACTTGACCCTGAATACTAATTGTGAAAATTGTCCTTTTTTTGTTCAAGTGCATTAAAACCAACCCCTTAACTTTGGGATGTTTGAAACATGGAATAGGATCAAGTTGTGTGTAGCTCCATCAACAGCTCATGACTCTAACAAAGAGGTTTTGACTGATTTGTGTAGTCCAGTGTTAGATACTCTATAAATGTGTCTAGTGTTTAAAGGGTGGTTGGTTGGTGGGATACAGTTATGGGACTTAACTGGGTTTGGTGGGAGAATCTGATCACCAGCTCTTGTGTATCGAAGGAAGCACTACAAGGCAATAGGAAAATCACTTTTAGCTGCTCCAGTTTCTTTTTTTCTGGTCTTATTCCTAATGTATATTAAAATTACATCAGATCTGAGGAATGGAAATGGTAGTCAGAGTATGATTTGAATGTTAATACAATTTTAGTTTTCTCTGCAATTTTCATGCATAAGTGTTCTTTGCAAGGATTGCAAATGAGGGAAGTGTGACCCTCCTGTTTGTTGTGCATGTGTATTTTAAGACTTCTAACATGTAACAAAACAAAAGAAGGTACCTTTACTTTAAGCGTGAACATGAATTGTATTTACTAAATATTCTGAAGAGACAAGTTCAAACAGGAGGAAAAGGCGTAAGGACACCAGAGACATTCTGATCAAGAAAGATAGGCTTAAGCAGAGATCTATCCTCGCACTCAGAGAACAGTGAGAAAGCAGTCTTGATTTTTCTTACCATCACAGTATGTCAAGGGCAGTGAGCACACTTTGCCTCTTGATTTTTGCAGGCAATGCTGACATGAGCAGAATATTATTAGAGAGAACTGGAATATTATTAGCATATATATATATATATATTTCTAAATCTTATGTTTGATTTCTGTTTTGAAATCCAGTGCAGAATGCTACATGTTTATTAGCAGCACAAGCTTATTGAAAGCAACAACGTAATGGACGGATCCTGCTTCTCAGAGGCTTTGTACTCTAGAGGCAGAGATAATCCTTCACGAAAGAGGAAAGATGATGCAAAGCTGTCAGCTATACATAAAAATTACCCCCAAATTGCAGAGAGCAGATGGCTGTTAATGGCAAGTGTTTTTAACATAGCTTTATTGTCCCATATTGGGACATTAACTTGTCTCTCTGGTTTTTTAAAAAAGTCACTTTGTAAAAATGACACCTTGGCATGGCTTGTATTTTCCTGTTTGGTTTCCATGTCATGTTTTGCTCAGATATGCTTGCCCAATTCTCTGCAGTTGATGTGCTCAGCAAGCCATTAGTGTATATTCTTTCTGTTTCATACATTCTCAGTGATTAGTAACAAAAAACCAACTATTTTTGAAGGACTGCAATGAGTAATTGTTTTTCTTTATTGGACTGATTCTGACTGCAAAGTAAGAATAAATGCTGCCTGTTTCCACATGCTAAGCTGATATTTACAGGACTAAATACACAACACCAAACTTGCTTGGACTAGCAAATGTGATAACAGAAGAAATAGAGAGAAAAATGCATATGGAACACCCTTAGCTTTTCTGTTTTGTTAACTGCAGGTTGAAAGCTAGCTTTTGGGTGATTAAACTTTTCATTTGGTTATTAAGTGATAGACATCTTGCTGAACCCAAGCATGCTGCAACAAGCACAGGAAGAGTGTTTATTTAAAGCAGACACAAAAGATTGCACAAAGAGACCCTTAAACAAAACACAAATGTCAGCAAAACTAAACAAAGTAATCATGCACAATTTAAGACAGATAGAGGCAGGCAGTAAATTGATGACAGATCCTGAATAGTCCTTTAGAAAAGAGTCACCCTTGGTGAGTTGGGAAATCTGTTTGTTTGTTGCAGTTTCTTATCTTTTCCCGACAGGAAATCTAGGAAATCTCCATATTACAGCCAGTGCATTCACCCAGATGGGTCTGAAACTGGTTAGCTGACAAGTGGGTAGCAGTGTCACCCCAGCAGCGCCGTGCTTTGGTGTGTGTTCCCTGGAGATTTCAGATGAAAGAGGTGCAGCCCAGCTGGCGTGCTGGAGTCAGTGCAGCGAGGAGCCTGGCTAGCTCTGCCTTCTGCACTGTTGATTTGTGCTCCCAATGTCTGAGCTGGCTCATGGATTTCAGTGCCATGATGTTACAGGCTGCCCATCAGGAAGGGCTGCCAGTCCCACAAGAAGTGGGTGATGTCTAAGACACTCAGCTTCTGCTGGAGCTTTGTGCTACCGTGGTTATGCTACAGAGGTTTTTGTTCTGAACTGTCATGTGCAGGGGAGCCTTATAAGGGACCTTGTGGAGTCACAACATCTTAGCCAGGGCTCTGCCTTTCCCTTACTGTATGGGAAAATTGTCTAATCTTTCTGTGACTTGAGTTTCCTCCTAAGTGAAGGGGTGATGGTATTTGTTATGACACCTGTGGATTAGAAACACTATGCAAATATCCAGTTGTATTTTTTATGTGGAGTTTTAGACCTGGGAAAAGCTACATAGCTGTGATTACTCTGTAATCAATTGTTCTCTGTAATGAGTAAAATGGTAGTCAGCTTCTTGAAAATTATCCAGCTTCCCTCTTCCTGCCAGTCTCAGCTTCTGTTCTGCTCTCCAGAGCCTTTGGCACAGCCATTAACCACACCAGAGTTTCACCAGTTGCAACATGTAGCTTTTCTTGAGTTGGAGTGAGAGGAAGGCTCTAAGGAGGTGGCAGGGAGGAAGAGAGTAGTTACTGCAGAGGACAGAAAACTAATAACAAAACAATACACAAATCTTCTCTTTTTTTTTTTTTTATTATTATTAAGAAAATGGAGGCGAATGGATGGAAGGAGGAAAGGTGACAGAGTGTGAGACTGAGAGGGATACTTTGCGAGTTGTTCCAAGAATTGGTGCAAAGCAATTAATGGGGAATGGGAAAGAGGTATTTCTTGGTCAAGCAGTCTCTGTGGGGCATTACGAATAAAGAGCTGGGAATCAGAAAATTAATTGGAACGTTAAGACCACTGAGAAATCCACTGGACTGAGGTCACGCAGCCTCATTTCCAGAAAAGCAGCTCATCTTGAGCTCATTCTGCCTGGATGGAAAAACAAGTCTTTGAGATAATTAACAAGATTTTTTTTTTTTTTTTGGTGTTAACCGAAGGCCTATCTTCGTCTGTTTTTTCATTGCCAAATTTCAGTTCCATCAAGCAGCTGGTGTGGAAGAATAGCAGCTATGTTGCATTGTATTAAGACTGAATTTCTTAAAGCAAGATGAAGGCAATAATCAGTGCGTTTCCTTGTTCTGCACTAGAAATAATTGTACAGCTGTCAAATTCTCACTCAGGAAAACAGATCCAGGACACTGCAGCAGTGAATGTGTATTGGCCAGTGTAACAGCTGTCAAATTCTCAGAAAACAAACCCATACAGTGCAGGAATAGATCTCAGTAGGCTAGGATAGCTCAATTTCTGTGTGCCCCTTTGTATTTTCTGCTGCTTTGAAAACATTTGCTCTTATTTCATTGATCAGTAGAAGTGGCTGATTTATGTTTCCCATGTATAGGCATGAAGTTGCTCCGTGCAACCTGTATAACAACAGGAAAGTATCTGTAATGGCACCAATGACCCAAATAATGTAACTTTCAATGGACTGTTCTTGTACTCTTTTAATATTGGCATTTTTAATTAAATGTCTTCTTTTTACAAGTCAGTGACTGAATGCAATTGTGAAGTAGGTACTGTTGAAACAAGTGCTGAAAACTGATCAAAACAAAAGGTTGGAAATAGTTGCACACACAAATGCTTTGGTTCCAGAGCTTTAAATCAAATTAAACGGGGGATCAAATTTTCCAGTCACTAAATTCAGTGGAAAGCTCTGTGAGACCTATGCTGCTGTATAGATTTTAGAATCATTAAGAAGCCTAATTCTTCTAACACAGTGTAATCTTTTCCTTTCATTATGCGGTACCACAGCTAGCAGCATTTTTTACTGGCTTTACCGACAATGATTGGAGTTTTATTTATTTTTCCAATAGCATCGTAGCTGCGTGTTTTGCCTTACTCTTTGGAATACTTGGTCAGTTTAAGTACGTGAAAAATATGATTTTGAATCAGTGGAGTGTTTACTTACACTATCACTACGATCCTTATGTACTTTACAAATACTGTTTTGATACAGCTCAGGATATGGCCAGGGTTTATTTTTTTATGGCTAAGGTTTGAAGGATCCCCGTATTTGTATCCATAAAAGTATTCTTTTAATACCAAATGGGATTCTCTGGTTTCTAATGAGTAATCAACTTAGCATTTCATTGAGCTGTTGCTTCCTAAGAAGATTTCGCAGTTGACGGAAATTTTACCAACCAGCATAAAATGAAAATAGCAACAAACTATAAATCTTTTTCCATATAAAGAAAGCTTGTACACCAACCTGATATCATGATTTAATTTCTGTGTAATCTAGCAATAACAAAGAGCGCTGGTTCTTGGCCATAACCCCCAGTGTCAGGTGTTGTACAAGCTCAAGTGAGGATGTGACAAGAGGCAGCCACAAGCTATAGGCGGAGGAATGGAAGGACTCAGGGAAACTGTCAGGCTGTACAATATGCAGTGATGGCAGCTTGTCAGCTGTTTAACTATGGTAAAAGTTGTGCATCTTTTGATATTAAGTCTATAAGGACAAGAACTAGCTGGTGCTTAAATATATAAGTAGTGTAATACCATTGTGTGTAATATATGGGTACTGCTTATCTTCCAAATAGATTTAAATCAGGGATTGAAACATAAAGTAGAAACAAATTTCATAATCAGGTTGGTAGAGAAAAAAATATAAAGATCGGCAGATGCCGATTGCCAGTCATTTAGGATAAACTCTGAAGTAGCTTTTGCTGCCCATGGTAAAGCACACCATGCATGTAATTTAAAGGTTCTGGTTAGTATGCTGTCAGTGCTTTACAGTAAATAATATGGAGCCTATTCTGAGCTGTAAAACAAGGTACAACACTGGTAGGTGTATGCCAAGCTAGAAGTTTCTGTCAGATGGCAGCAAGAATGTGGCTGGTCAGGTTTCTTGCTGGAGACTTCAGCGAAATTCAGGCCACAAAGTATCTGAAACTGTTGGGATCCTGTTCTGCCAAAGCCAATTAGATTCCCTTTTCCCTTTTGTGTCCCAATGGATTGAAAAAGATTTTTATTGAAATAAACCTTGGGAAACTGTATCCAGCTGCTAACGTGAAATTTAAAAAGAATAGGAAGCTATTGTTATATATCCGTATCTTTACTAGGTCATTTACTGAGTCCACACCTGAAATTCTGTGAGTCTAATGAATTTTCTGCAACATGTTTCAGTGGATTTTGGCTCAGACTGCAGTATGTTTCAAATTCTGTCTGCTTTTATTAGCTCAGTCTTCCTGCCCATGAAGTAATTGTCTGAAGGAGGTGACTGAGGCTATAAAATACTAACTAATCTCACTTTTTGAACTATGAATATTTTAGCATAACAAATGATGCTATTCCAGTTTAATTCAGCAGGAAGCTGGAAACAGAAGTCAAATTTCAGGTAATGTGCATGAATAAGCTGCATACAAAAAATATCAGTAATTATGTACCTGGATTTGAGTTCATGGCAAACATTTGGTGTGTGCAATTTAGGTAAAGCAGGAAAAATTATTCTAAAGTTCTAAAAAAAAAAATAATAACAACATACTAAAAATGTAATTATTCTATTCTAAAATTCTAAGAATTCTAAAAATGTGGGCCAAATTAATTATTGCTGCAGTAGGTAGTGCATGTTGGATCACTTGAGACAAAACTGATACCAGTTAGTGCAGTTTCTGTTTTCTCAGAGAAATAATTGCCAAACTCCTTTTGGGTTGTAACACCTGAGTATGCTTGATCCAGCTTAATTATCTCTTTAGACAAATTAAAAGCATTACAGCTAGTTTACGTAGCTTGGGCTTGCTAGGTAAGCTTTGCAATAATACCCTGTGATGTTACTTAAAGCATTAGGTGTTTTTTGTATGGAAAGTTTAGGGCTTAGAAAATATGACTTAGGCCTTTTATAAGGCTTTCACTGGAACAAAAGGATAATGTCCTTCCCTGCTCATACTTAAACATTTTGGGGGGGAGTTTTCCTGCCTGATGTTGCTTGAATGCCTGGGTCATTTACAGAAAAATTGCAAAATATAGTCAATGACAGTGCAATGGTGACAACAGGAAACCGTATTGGAATGGATGGAATTCATTGGTGAATTCTCTTGACTCCTGGTCTAAGTGTACCTTAAAAGAGCCTAGAACCTTACATGAGCGAATTTTCTGTATGAACCTTAAAAGAGAATGTTTTCTATACAAAACACTCTTAAATTTATAAGCAATGTTATTTTCTTGCAACTGCTTGGTACTGAAAGACAAAGTCACTCTGGAAGCATATTGCTGAGGTCACTCCTCTGAAACAGAAAATGCGAGGGTTGCTACTGATATGAACTTGTTGCTTACACGGCTGCACAAGCTGCTTGTCAGGAACAAAGCAGGAAAAGGCCCCTGCCTCAAAGAACTTGTAGTCAGGACAAAGAAAAGGAAAATTGTTAGAGTGCAGTGGGGCTGCAGATAACACACGAATGTGATTGTGAAGTGGAGAATGAAATGCAGGTCCAGTCTAGCACCTCATTTACAGGGCAGTTGTGTCTTCTGAGTGTTTCAATAGAAGTATGATTTTTATTTGCACGAGTATAAATTAATTCTCTAAATAATTTTACATAAGAACTTTGGACATCAGTGTAGCAGCTCTACTGATTTTTAACCTGCCTAAGGGATCTACAGACCGGAGCTAGCTGGGAACTTTCTGACAAAACAGTTTTCCATCAGAAAAGGCAGATTCATTGATACCAAAATATTTCGCAAAAGCATCAGTTTTAGTGACTTTTTGCAAAGACATGGGATGGGTTCTGACAGGCTTCATGCCTGATTTCATGGCCCCTGGCGAGCTGTGGGGTCTGTGGCTCTAGGATAGCCTTGACATGCTGGATGCCTCTGGAGATCCCCAAAGATCTGGCATATGCCATGGGTGCTTTGAGGGCTTCTGGGCAGCATGCCACACAACTGGAAGCACAGGAGCCGCAACTCCCAAGCTCTGTGGTTTCTTGCTCTCTTATGGCTCCCAGGGCTTTGAGCTCCTCCTTGTCAGTTCACTGGGGCTGATGGAGCAGGAGGAACCCAGCAGCACTTGGAATCATTGCTGAGCCAGGAGTCTTGGAGCTGGGGAGCCGGCGCTTTCAGGCTCAACTGTGTTCTGAAATTATGTAAAAGAAGCACTGATTATTTCTAAGAGATTGCTTAAAAAGTTCCCTTCTGTGGGAAATGTCAGTATCTGTATTGCACAGGGGAGCGCAGTGCATGTCTTCCCTGCCACCTGCTTGGGGAATTACTTGCAGACAGGACGGCAACCACCTTGTGATTCCCAGACCTTCGACTACATCGGGGCTGTGCTGCAGGTACCTGGGGCAATAGCCTGCTGCTCAGGGCAGCTGCAGGCAATGCCTTGGACTAGATTCAGGGTATTACATATCACAGGGAAGCAACTGACTCCACTGACATTGAAATGGCAGTTATATTCATAATATGTTGGTTCCACAGGGAAGTCTTTATGTGGGAGTACAGTGCATACATTACCTGTGTGTGTACAAACAAGCAAAACTTAAAGACATACGTTTATCTATATAAATGTCACTTTCAGCACAACATAAGATCCACAGATCCTTCAGGCAGATGTCAACATCAGACGAGTTGTGATGGTTTCTTTGTTATGTATTACGTGTGTTCCTGATACACTCACGTTGTCATGAGGAATGGTTATGATGTGGATTCTGAAGTGGTCGTTCTAAAACCTTGGTATTTTAAGGAACCTAAATAGTTGTGTTGTTTTAAATGCCGTGGAGTGCTGTAAAACTACAGGCTTGAGTGCACTGAAGGACAAGAGTTAATTTCAGTAGTTGAAGGCCCTTGAGACTCCTTGAGGGCAAAACCAGTCATTTGATCTATGTTGTGAGCCTGTGTAACATGTGCGAGTGTGTGCCTTTATATGGGTGTACACTTCAGAATAGCATTTGGTTTTACAATGCAAAATTGTAGACACATGTAAGTGGCCACAGGGGGGGGATTTTCAAAAGTAAAAATGCCAGCAAAGTTATCCCATGCTTGCTGACTTCTGGATCATGGATCATCAGTGAAAGTTAAATTCCTGGCTGCCACTTGGTGCCTTTGGCAGTCTCCCTATAGATTTCTAGCAGTTCACGTTTTGATGTTTGCTGAGAGTGCTCAAGGGTTTGCCTATTTCTCCTGATGTGAAATCACTGGAGTCAGAGATGCAGAGGTGAAACAGGAAAAAAGTCAAATGAATGTTGATTACTTCTGAGAATTAATTCCACACTGCCTTTTTGAAGGTTCAGTGCATATTAGCTGCAGTGCAGTGGCATGACGGACTGGTAAATATCACTTACTGAGCCCATCATTCATTGCAGAAGAGGACCTGGACCATGCAAATTGGATGATACTGTGTTTGAAAACCAGACAGCCCATAATTTTAATCTGTTAAAAAGGATTATGAATGACATCGATGAAATACAGTGTCAATTCTTTGCAAGATGCCTTTTCTCTGCAACAGCAGCTGGAATCGCAGCCCACCAGCAGGCACTGAACGCCTACTCTGAGGCTTTCACCAACTTTCATCTCCTTTCAGGACTGAGCCTAAAACAATGTCCCATTGGAAACCAAAGAGGCAGAACTACTTTGCCATGCAGAGAGTTAAACCTTCCCACACATGTGTTTATTAATGTGAACAAGCTAATACAGCTGTATTAACATCATAACGCTCAGGAGCCTTTAAGCTGCCAACAACTTGTTTGAAGGCAGTCCAGTGCTCCCTGGACACACTTGACTCACTGTTCCTTTTTGTAGCAAAGTCACTGTTATGATGTTTGAAGAAGATATTCAGTAGTTTCTACTTCAATTGATAGATATTTTTAAATAATTAGACATGATTTCTTATAAACCAGTAGGGAGAAAGTTCAGTTTAAAGCCACCATTTTCTCCTTACCAAAACGCGTTGTCCACCGCTCAGGACTACGGAAGGATCACTCACTTTTCCTAATAAGCAGGCTTGATCAGATGCGTTAAAGGCTGTCTGCAAACTGTGTAGTGTTAGATTTACTTCCTTTTGGAAAGAGCTGAATCTAAGTTGCGCATGCATGTGACTAGATTAATCAAAATCTGTTTTGTAGAATTTGAGGAAACACCTGAAGCATAAGTATTGAGTGCATCTAGCAATAATGGCCTTTTCTTGGTTTCTTGTTATCTGTATCTTTAAAAATTTCAGATTCTTCTGTTTGAAGGCAGATTAAAAAGGAAAAAAAAAAAAAAAGAAGCAAAAAGTGCCTGAATACGAAGCAGAGTCCCAGTTCCCTAGATTTCCCTTAATTAATCTTATATTCCCTAAACTGTACTCTGGGTCTGTAGGCGCGCCATCTGAAAGTGGAGCGTTTCTAACGCCAGCAGTGCCCAAGTCAGTTCATAGAAACTGATGTGAGCTCTGTATCACTGTGATACTCTCCTGTCCCTCGCAGGGATTTAGGAATAGACAGTTATTAAGTGTGACTAGGAATTGAAATTTAAGGAGTGATCAGTTCAATGGCTACTTTTTGCTAGAGGCATGGTGTGTAGTTGGTTGACCTAGGCAAAGAAAAAGCAAAAACCACTCTGACAGCATGCAATATATCAAAGTACAGAATTTCTACGGTCGCTAAATCCTATCCAAAAGCTCCTTGATAATTAAACGATACGCTTCCATTGCCAATCTTCTGTATTAATAATAGTCTAATCCTATCCATAAATATACCTTTCCAAATTAATTTAATTAGGTATGAAAATACTGACTGCTCCATCACCACATTTAAGATCCTTTCTTGCAAACCTTAACTCACATAAATATGTCATTCAAATCCACGTGACTACTGAGCATGAGTAAGCCTTATGTGCATGAGGAATATTTTTCTGGGTAAGACCTGTAACTGTGTTTGACTGGGAGGTATTGCCAAGATTTCTAAGTGTGGAGTACTAGTAGTACACCAAATACATACAGATAAGTTGTTTCCAAAAATACCTGTTGTGGGTGTTTTGTTTGAAGTGGGAACACTAGTAAATATGACCTGAGGGAACTTATGTCTCTTTTTATGTGTGTTACTCTAGCAGAAATCAAGCACTTGCTATGTAGCACATAGAAACCACTTCAGCCACCTGCTTCTCTGATGCATAATTGTCCACTGAGGTGCAGATCTGAGGTTTTTCATGCTTTTATACAATTGCATCATTTTCAACTTTTTCGTAACTGCTAGGTCATGTAACTTTAACCATACTCAGACTAAGGAACCCTTATTCAGCCTCTACTGCTCCAAGTGCTGTTAGGTTCCTGGCTGCCTTTTAGTTTGGCTTATCCAGCTGACAGTCCTGAGCCTGGGACCTGGCATGCTTAAACAGTCCAGTGGATCTTCTCTGAATGTGTTTTAGACCTAAACCGACAAGGCAGAATAGGGGAACGAGAAGATCCGTTCATATGACTGGTTCTTGTGGAACAGGCAGTGGAACAGCTACCTTGCACAATATTCAGGAAGGCTGATTAGCCATGCCCAGACAGGAGCATCATGTTAACATGACTGTTGTTTTTAGGACCTAAGATAGCTGTGAATGAGTTATGCAGAAGTTGAGTCATGTTTCTCTGCTTGGCTCCACCTTGTGCTGTGCAGACACGCCTGGTATCGCAAGGAAGAGCTGCCTACCCCATGTCACGCAGCACGACTCTACCTACGAGAGCACCCGGCTCTCCTGTTCAGCCAGGTGCCGTACCTGCTTGACCTCTGGTCTCCTTCAGTGCCTCACACTGCAGTTTATCATAACCAACTTGTGGTGAGCGCTCCACCAAACTTCTTGCCTTCTGTCAGAACCCTGAATGGTGTTTAAATGTTGTGCCAATATTCTTTGCGGCAGAGATAAGTTCTTAAAAGAGCTTGTGAAGGGGATTATCCAGATTGTGTCTGTTCCTGTAGTCTACCTTACCATGCTGTTTGGGATGGCTCAGTTTTTAATATTATTGCATAACTTCCAAGATTAATGGAAAAAAAAACCCAGCAAAATGCATCTTCAAACACAAGTTGCATTACTCCTGGATTTGGCAAATCCCCTCTGTCCACACAGGATTCCCGCGATCAGTGATAAGACTAACTCAACATATAGATTTAAGGGCAGAGAACAAATTAGGCATTGTGGCAAATATCTCAGTGAGAGACATTAAAGTCAAGTATTATCAGCACTGGCTTATCTGCAGTACAGTGTGCAAGCATCCAATTGCTAGGTTATTTCTGACTGATACGTGTCATGTATTGCATCATTTTAATTGCTAACACTGAGGCGTCTGTGCTTGCTTTCCAAGAGGCAAACAGCAAAGCCGGCTCCGGGCCTTGGAAGAACAGGCCACTGCCTACTTCATCAGCCTGCAGCTGCCTGCCGGGTCTGCCTGGGGATGAGAAGATGATGATCGGCTGTTTTGGCTTGTGCAGCCCTTCCTGCCTGCGTGGGGAAGGGATGGAAGGAGTGGCAAGGTAGGGAGCAGTTTTACTGCAGCAAGAGCAGCTCCTCTCTGTAGCAGTTGCCATCACCTTCCACCTCAGCAATGGCAGGGAGAGCGAGCCCTTCCCTTTAGGGCTGTTCTGCAGCCCCCAGCCCTTCCTCTTCTGCCCTGTAAGAACAGGGGCCTCATCGCCTCCTCTCATCCTCAGTGGCCCAAGAAGTGGTGGGGAGGGGGCTGTGGAAGTCTTTCCTGGTCTGAGAACTGTTATCTAGACAGCCTGTCTTCTGAACAAAAACATGTTTTTCACAAGTGTGTTATTCCTTTAGAAGGTGTTTTCTGCTGGCTTGTCTCTAGCAGTTAAATTTGACTTGTAATTGCAAATGAATGTCCATTGTCCAAGTAGCTCTGGGATTACAATTGCTTACTGGAGCAGTCTTCTGCCATAAAACCAGGACTGAGATTGTATTTGAAACAACTAGAGATACTGGTGAAAAAAACACTATTAGCAATTGGAATAAAACGAACACTGAATTCATTTTAGGTCCCTTAATATCAGAGCAAGGGATTTCCTTGCCCCTTTATCTTCTCACCATTTCTAGTTGAATTCTTGGCTTAGGAGCTCTTTTCATTTTCTTTCAGCTTAGTATTTTACTTTTATCAAGAAGCATACAGATGCAGGGAGGTCACATTTGCTGTAATACCACTGACAGAACTGGGTTTTCCAGGAATAATTGATGAGAATTAATTTTATTTCTGGGTGGGAATAAGGACACCTCCACATTTTTCTCCCAGGAATATATTAACTATTTCCCCTGGAATTACTAGACATGCTGTGGTGGGTTGACCTGTCTGGCTGCCAGCCACCCACCCAGCCGCTCTCTCACTCCCCTCAATAATAAGATGGAAAAGCTTGTGGGTCGAGATAAACACAGGGAGATCACTTACCAATTACCCTCACAGGCAGAACACACTTGACTTGGGGAAAATTAATTAATTAATTTAATCTATTGCCAATTAAAATAGAGTTGGTTGGTGAGAAACCATCCTCCATGGGCTGTAGTCCCTCAGGATACGCCTGCTCCAGCATGGGCTCTCCGGGGGAATCCCTGCTCCGGTGCCTGGAACTCCTCCTCCCTCTCTCAGCCCGGTGCTGGCAGGGCTGTTCCTCACTCTTTTTTTCCCCTCACACTCACTGGCTGTGTGGGGCTTTGCCCGCTCTTAAATATGTTTCCACAGAGCCGCCACCAGCTTCTCTGAGGGGCTCAGCTGTGGTGGGGCTGTTGAGGGACGGGCTGGAACCGGCTGTGTCTGGTGTGGGGCAGCCTCCCTCTCCTCACAGAGGCTGTCCCTGCAGCCCCACAGCTACCGAAACCTTGACACAGCCACCCAGTACACGAGGATTCTGGAGAAATGTGTCCGAAATTGCTGAATGCCAAACTCTAGAGGTATCTGCTCATTAACTTAATTTGGTTTGGGGAATCCTGCTTACATCTGTGCAAATCTGGTCTTCGTAACCATCTCCCAGAATACCTACTTATAGCCAGTGAAATACCAGTACTGGGGAGCTAAGAGAAAGATGGACTGACAGAAAGGTGGAAGGGCAGCTGCAGGGACCCCATGTGTGGGACCCCCAGCCTCTGGGGTAATGTCCTTTTGGCAGAGAGGTTTTCACCGTGCAGGCTTTTAGCAACTCTTCCTCGTCTCAGTGAGCGTGAACATGCTGACGTGAGAGTGTGCGATCCAGCTTTTTAGTCTTACTAAAGGCTCTTAAAAACACCCTGCAGAAAATAAGGTGGCACAATGTCAGTGACCTTCACGCTGAAGACAGGGTTTCCCAATTTTGAGGGAATTATCCTGTTTTGAAAGCTCCTGAGGGGCTTATCACATGCTCCACTGGTGTTCAGAGAGCTGCACACACACTGCTGTTAATTCCTTTGAGATTTGAAGCAATACCTGGGGTGATCTGAACTTACACTTCCCTTTGGTCTATAGGTTCTTTCAAATAAATACCCGCACCTTATTCCAGTTTGTGCAGCCTTAGGTCCTACTCCTGGGTCCTCTTTTGCAGTTTTCAACCCTGCTGCTGACTGCAGGGCAGCTGTGATAGGAGATCTTTTACCTTCCTCTATAACTTGTGATCCCCCTTCATGTTACAGACCCTCCACTGACAAGCCAGGGCCTCTGCAGGAAGCACACCAAAGAGATCTTTGGGGCTTTCTGCCTTTTTATTAAAACTTGCAGGTTGGGATGCCGCAAAATCTCCATTCAGAAGTGGAAAGGGCGGGAGTGAGAAGCAGAGCGGCAGGCAGCTATCTGTCAAACATATGTGGTTAGTCCAGCAATCAGATGTCACCGCTGAAGTGGGTGAAACAGCCCTCTTGGCAGCAAGTCCAGCTTGACTTTGTTGAACTTGTGAGTGGGGACTCAAACTGCCGGCAAGGTCAGCAGTAAATGTGTCACTAGCATAGAGCTTGCTCTGGGTGGACTGATGGTCACTCCCTCACTGGAGATGAGCCATGCTGACGTGTGCTCATTGCCCAATGCTGCTTTGTAGCTGTTTTCTCCAAGCAGTATAATTATGAACAGTGCATTGTTGCAATGTGTTTATAGACTTCCTGAATGCGATGACAGTGAAGAATCTTTTGATATGCTGGTTTCTTCTCTGGTCATGTTTCTGATACACTGGCTGGGCAACCAGAAGGGTACTGAGGACGTAATGCAGCCATGGTGTGTCTTTCCTCCTGTTGCTGTGCTGATTCTTTGATTTTTTGCTGAATTAGATTTATCGAAAACCTTGTTTCATCAAGTGCAGCGAAGAAGTGCACTTCTTCATATACACAGTGGAGTTCAATAGGCAAGTGCACGTACCATGGATCAGGGAGCCTGCTTTATAGCACCAGAATGTACAAACCACACAGATATAGAGAGTATTTGAATAGTAAGGTGTCTGTGAAAGATTGCTTACTTATCTGGATACTTACTCTTTCCCTTGTCTCCCTATCGTATCGGAATTATCTCTTGCTTACTCAGTCTTACTTATTGCGTGATTTTCTTACCACCTCTTACCTCTCCCTTTCCCACCTCTGAATATATCATGTATTTTATTTTCTATAAACTCAGGCATTGCCCTCACCTGACTCTGCATGCCCTTGCTTGACATTTTTGGACTTGGATAAGGAACCTGTATCTCGCGGAGGTAAAATGCCAGGATGTTACAAACTGTTATTGTCGTTCCCTACCTTACATGAGTTGTAAGTTGGGTTTTAAAGGTGTTTCTTTCACTGGTGTGGATGCATGGATTGTTCTCAGTTCTGGCATAGACGTCCATGAGAACAAGTCATTCACAGTCATACTCTTAAAAGAGCTCCCTGCTTTTTCTTTAGCCACTTAAATGTGGTAGCTGGCTGTATCCATCAACCACAATAGGAGCTTTGAATCCTTTTGAAAATTTTCCTTTTAATACTTCCCTTTTTCATGGAGGCATTATGAGGCAGCTGGAAGTGACAGCTACAATAATTATGAACTAATATAAATGATGGCATCTTCAAAGTCCTGGAATAAACTTATACAGTTCAGCAAGGTTCCCTCTCATAGCCATTCATTGTGAGAGTATTAAAACTTAAATAACTTAAGAGGCTGTTATGAAGGCAGAGCAAAAAGCAGCATTTTTCAAAACAGGAAGTAGAGCAGAACAATTACTATTTAATGACACTAGAATTGGAAAATGTATGATGAAGCAGGAGTGTCAAGTTTACTGTGCAGATTGCTACTAGGGCAGGATGCTTTTTGGCAGAGTTTACCCAATTTCTGGTTTTCTGCTTATACATCTATCCTGGTGATATGAAAGGATTCCAGTAAAAGCTAATCCAATTCTTGGAATCCCCCATCTCTCCCCCCCTTTACCAATCTAAGGCTTGTTCACGGCACTACTTCAGTTTTTCCACTTCAAGGACAGCGAGATGGTTCTCTTGACATATCAGAGTGCTGCAACCCTTTACAGGCTAGTTACTGCTATGGGATGGTCCTCATTAGGTGAAATAACCCAGAGGTTGTCACTGCATTGCAGCATATCCTCTGACAATCCTGCCTTTACTTAAGCAGCCTTGGTTAAGAATGTTTTTTACTGCTTTGAAGATCATTATATCAAATATCAGTCAAACCAATATCAAAATTTCTTAGCACAGTTAGTGACTGGAGAGACAGCACAGGACCCCAACTTCCACAAGACTAAAATATCTTTATGTATTTGCCAGTAACCTCATCCAAATTGACATCGACAGTGGCTTCATCTGAATTGCACATAATCTCTTACTTTTCTTGTATTTTCTTTCCGTGTAACCTAAAAACCCAAATTTAAATTTTGCCTGCAGTGAGGAATGTTGTACCAAGCACTTTATTTAAAGATTGCTCATTCTCCATGGTAGTTTTGCAACACAAATCTATTTTGAAATCCTTCTGCATGTCCTAGCTTATGTGATCTGTATCTCTCTATACTTACTGTCCATTCGCCTGGGGCATTTACATGGAAAGAAATTTTCTGTTCCTTAAAAGCCCATCTATACCATCTTCCAGTCTCCTACCTAAAGTTGTAATCTTTTGCATATGACATTGCAGTTTGGTGCACAGATGATGATGACATCTCCAGCAGAGGCCTGGCTTCAATTGGGGAATCAATGCCATGAGCAGATGAGGTCTTGGAAAACATCTATTCAACTTGAATGGGAATTTTTATAATAAAGATTGACAGATGAGAAAATACAGAGATTTAGGGGATGTGGTGTATGAGCCAAAAAATTCTATTTGCAGGCAAAGTGTACCATGATTATTCATTCCCTCTTGAAACCTTCTGTAGGTTAAAAAATGCTCTTAATTCAAAGTGAAATGGATTTTGAATATTTTAAGTATGCTAAATTGTTCAGTAGGGCACTTAACAGTGATGTTGTATTCACTTCTGCACTGACACTGCCTTGCCCGATTAACAGTGGAGGCAATATGACCTCTGGGTTTTTTCCCTTTTGGGTGGCCAGTGCTTTTTGCCCTTTTTCTTTTTTGTTGCAGCTTTTCTTTACTAGATCTTTTTCCATTTGCACTTTAATCTGAGTCCTTGTAGCTCTGTGGTTTTCCTGAACATTATTTTGTAGTCCAGATTTTTACAAAGCATTTCTAGAGGTTCAGTGTCCTCTTTAAAAATTATAGCCTGCTTAGATCTGGTGTAAGGCTTGGGAAGAAAAAAGTGTTTGCCAGGTCTATTTTCAAGAGAGCAAAGACTTGCAGTGAATATTTTTGTGGGATTGAAATGTAAATGTCCATTTCTTCTCTATAATCCCTTGCAAGAAATTGAACTGTCCTTTACATTAGTTTTTGCCTGGGTATATAGTACTTGGGGATTTGCCTTTCGCTTAAATCAGAATACCTCACTGATACTGGATCTTCCATAATTCTGGCAGCGAAATACAGCCACCTCCACAAAGAAGCAGATTTTTCTTCATTGTTACCAAGCTCAGTGACTGTCTCTCATTTACTGAAGAGAGAAGCCAGACTTGCTAAAAAAGTTGTGATATTTAGCAACATTAGTTATAGTCACTACATCACCCTGCTGCTTTGCTTTCTGCCGTTGCTCACTGACAAATGACAGAGTGGTACAAGCAATATGTAACTTGGCTCCATTTGTTTTGATAAGGGCAGGATCTAAGTGAATGTCTCTTTTCAATACAATACAAAAAAAGGAAAGGAGGCTCAGTGCAATCAGGTAATCTGGTACAAGATCACCCCCTCATTTCTGAACCAAAATTCAAATTTACTTGAACTGTTTCATATCTCGAACTAAGCGATGCAACCTTGTTTTAAAGATGAAGTGGTGGAGATTTGCCACTTCTGTAGTGACACCTGCCATTCTGGTTTATGCCGCTCCGCTATTCCCGTTTCAGGAGCTTGTGCTATTTGGGAACATGAACTGAGTTACCATTGTCAGGGTAACTGTCCAGGTTTTTATTTACTTGTTTTCTGTAGAGGTGGAGGCGATAGTATGTCCTAAACATAGGCTCTGTTGTGAATATCAGGAACATAGACAACAAACAAAGCTCCTAGCCACGGTAAGATCCAAGAGGCATTTCCACAGTCCTGCTAGTCAGGCCTTAATCCAGAACAATAGTGAGCCATACTATGATTGTTCAAAACCTCAGGCAGGTTTTCATAAAATCTATTAATTTGGAAAAAAGGAAAAAAAAAGACATTTTTATTCTTGCTAGACTGACTTTGTAAAGAGCCCACTGTGGAAAGAGACCTCCAGAGAGATCTTGTAGAAGGAGGGGATGTGTTAAAAGGGCAGGTGTTGGTGTGCCTGATACTCTTTTTTGCAAAAGCAATAGGTCTGTCACCTATATGAAGAGCTATGCTGAGGGTTAGGGTGGCAGCGCTGTTTATCCTTCAAGGCACAGGTCACAGAATTCAGGAAAACTGATGTTAGTAGATACCAGTGTCTCACCTTGACTTTAGTTGTATGGTCAATCCCACTTCTGAATTGAAAATGTTGGGATTTTTTTTTGCATTTCTGTTGCGGACTTAGGTATTGAAAGGGTGAAGAATCCAGCTTATTGCTTGCACAGTAAGAAAAGGCTGCTGGCAACAGAGGTCTAAACCTATGTTCTATTTTCTGTACTGGTAAGTTGTTTTGATGTAATTTTATGGTTAGATTTAGGATTAAGGTTTGGTACTGTGGTGCTGACGGTATCTCAACAGTGCCTTATGTTTTAATCCAAAGATTGCTTTTTCTGGACTGAATTGTTTGCTTTGGTTTTGGGTCAATTTTGACCCAAATTGACCCAATTATGGAAAAGCAAGGTTCAAGACTTCATTTTTTTGCTGGACTCTGGAGAGTACACAGAAATAGGAGGTAGCTGGTGCAGATAAGTGTTGATGTCAATATTCCCCGAGTTTGGGGAACAGTTTTCTGGGTACATCTGAGGATGTGGCTTTTTTGTGTTTTTCTTTTTTTTTTACCATGCTAGCCGACTTGGTAAAAATATCAGCTTCTCCGCATCCAATCTAAGGACTCTACCATGCTCATTTCTATCTCATCGGATGATCTTTACCCCGAGGAAAGAGCAAGGAACCAAATGACAGCTGCGGCTTTTCAAAGTCATAAAAGAGGGAAATATGTGTGTATGTAGTTATTTATTTATTTTCTCTCCCTATTCTGTATTTTATGCTGAGGCTATGAAGCCTATTGAACTTTTTTTTTTTGAGCCCTTAAGGTATATCCAATGTCACTCAGACATCAAAGCTCCAGAGCTGAAATGGAAAGAGAACAACCAAATTGCATTTAAAGGTTAATAAAATAATGCTTGTATTTTCTGTTGTCACAGAATACTAAAAAGAAAAACATTACCTCCATGTTTACAAAGGCGAACAGAAAATAGAGAAATGTGAAGTCAGCTGAGATTAGCTTAGCCTTTGTTCTAAAAATGATACATCCTTGTGTTATATCAGAGACAGGATGGGCTCTTGAAGCTGTACTTTTTTGTTTTGCCAGATATTAAATGGTCTCAGTGGCCACTGATAACTCTATTGTAGTTTATGAGAGTTTATTACTTCTAATTTAAAATTAGAGTTTTAACCTAATATGAGAATTTCCTGTCTTTATTCTCCAGGAATCTGGCTAGCTTTTGTGTCCGTAAAGCTGGATACTACCATACTTACACTGCACGTATTGGCTATGCTTATAGTAGGCACAAAGAATAAAATCAGGGAGGTTATAGCCACAGCAAAATTTATATTCATGAATTAATATAACCAGGCCCTTTGACTCATATGTCTGAGTTTAACTTTGGTCTCACTCTGTCCTCAAAGCACAGATGCAGTTCTGTGGGTCTAACTGAGGAGGGAACAGAGCTTGTAACTTGGAAGCTATACAGTGTGTGAAAACAAGTTAAGACTCCAGAAGAATTATTGGTTCTTTTAAAGTTTTGTCCTTCTCTGCTACATAGTAAGCCCGGTACAGCAGTGAAACATTCCTTTCCTATGGCTTGTCACTCTGCAGGCCAAAACCCCACATTGCTTAGTGGAATCAAGATCCTCTGGGACCTTCAGTCCTGTCACTCACATTATTCATGAAACAGAGGTCACTGAAGTCTAGGAGAGCAGAAAGTATTAGTAGACTGATCAGAGCTTGTGAAGTCTACTGAATTATTTGAAATTCCTCCTGTGGTGATGTCCAAGTACCCTCAATCTGACTGACTTGCCAAGCCTTGCGCCTTACTTAAAAAAAAAAAAAAAAAAAAAAAAAGAAAAAAAAAAAAGACATGTCGTGATAGCTCAGAGGCCCAACTGAATCCAGTAAGGAGGATAGTGGCAAAATTTGCAGTGCATTTAATAATGATTCTTTTCCCCAGGAGTATTAAAAAGTGATCTGTTATGTGCATCTGCTTGTTCTATTTCTGTTTCTTAGGCTGAGATTCCTAACACAGGAGGCAATAACCCTGCATCGTGTTAGATCATATCATGTCACATTGAATGTTGACCTTGGCTGACATAACGTGACATGCTACAGTTGAAGTAATGTAATGTGAGCCAGTGTGTCATGTGTTTAATGTTAATCTGAAGTTATTATCTGTGAACATAGCAAAAGGTTTGGATAGTGTGTTGTATGGATCTGCCCTCCGTTCCTCAGGTAGTCTGAGCTGCATGTGTTCAAGCTAACAACCAAAAACATCAGAGAGAAAGAAGAGGGGCAAAAGCTAGACAAGTGCTTCTGTGAGAGTTAGTAACAAAGATACTCATCAGTTTAGTATGGGGCTGCAGCTAATCTACTGGGTATCCCCCTTGACACCACAATAACCTCAGCAGAAGTGTGACCGTGCAATGGGAGCACTGGCTATCAATTAATTGCACTCTTCAGAGTTTTTGGTATAGAGAGCTGTACGTTTCTGAGTAGATTTGTTGTTGAAGGTATTGCTGAATATATTTATCGATATTACTTTAGTTAAAACAGTTAATGTAAATGCTGGGCCTTATGAAGTTAATCAATTTTATAACATTTCCTTTGTTCGTGTTCTTGCTTGATCTTTTCATCCACTGCAAAATTGCAGCCAATACTACGTGGGTTGATCTCTGTTGTTTTCCTAGGGAGACTCAGAGAAAACTCTGTGTGTCTTCTTGGGAGATATTTTGTAAATTACATGTCAGATTAAAGCATGCCTGTAAAGTAATTGCTTGAATTTAAATATTAAGAAAAAATGACATTGAGTACTAGAATTGTCTATTGTTTCTTCAGTGGTTTAGCAGTGCTCAGAGCCTCTTTCTGTTTCTCCCATCATATGCTCCTGTAACAGGATCATGTTCTTTAATGCGATCACTGGCTGGCTGACTTCTCTGTGCCACCTCCATTCTTATTCAGCTAGCTCTAACTGACAGGGGATATTATTCTTGACTTTTTGTTAGGCCAATAATTTCAGTCCTTGGTGCTTAAAAATTAGCCTTATAAAGCTATAATTGTGCATCTGCTTTGGTGAAAGCACTAGGCAACCCAAGCTGGAAGCATTTTAAAAATGAGCTAACAGTGTACCTAGTGGCCTAATTTGATGAATGTTGGCATGTAGATTTGCTGCAGATGATAATCGAACATCGGTTTTATTTCAAGTAGGGGAAAAAAGGACTCCAAAAAAAAAGGTGCCTAGGTACACAGGATTTTTGAATGCTGTAAATCTTTAGTGCCATAGATCAGGCTTTGGAGTACCTTAGAGCATCTAGTAAGAAAAATGGAAGCTTTATCATCTTCCTTTGGAGGAAATGCCTTTCCTTACTCTGAACTGCCCTTTTGATCATAGATCAGTGCTGCGTTCTTGGCTATACTGAGCCTAATCGTGCTCACATTGAAGATAACTAAAAATTCCCATTCTCTCCAGAAGTACAGGTCTAGACCATAGCTAGTAGAGTAGTACTTTATGGGCGAAACTTTTTTCTATATAATCTGCAAATCCTCAAGACTTTCCTAACTGAAATTATTTAATGAAAGCTACTTTGTCTCTTATGTCCTTTTAGTTTTCTCCGTTCCTGTTAATCTTTAAAACTACGGGCTGGTGGCAGAAATATTTTCAAAAGTTTATAACAGAACGAGTAGCACTGCCATAACCTAATAAGATGAAGTAAAGGATGATAATTTGTCCTTCTCACTGCCAATATTCTAAAAAAGTAATTAAAAAGAAAGAAAATTACACTCTGACTCTGGACTAGACTCAGCTGTGTAGCAGACTTTACCCCAGCCAGGTTTAACTAGCAAGCAGCTGAGGTAGGTAGCTGTCTGATCTGAGTGTTTGCTGTAGATTATTGTGGGATCTTGATCAAAAACAAGAGAAGAGATGAAGCAGCGTAGCAACAGATTTGCAAAGAAAGTAAAGACTTATTTCATACAGATTTCCCGCCTTCTGTTTAAAACAATATCAGGAGCATGGGAATATTCATTTAATTTGCTAGAATTAAGGAGACACTGAGATTGTCAGTTGCCAGGCTCAAGTGGGTCATCAAAGCACAGAACTGAGAAAGCTTAATGCAAAACCTTAATAGTATTTAGTGTAATCTGAAATTGGGAAACTATGGAGAAACCAGGTAATTTTGAACACTAATTTCCGGAGAGGAGCATCATCCCAGACCTGAATGCAGTCAGGAATAAAAAGACATTTTCTTCAGATGTCAAGACGAAGCAACACACGGACAGCCCTGCAAGGGCAGAACTATTGTGAATGAATTTTCAGCTCTTTAGTACATAAATCAGCAGTTACGCTAATTAAATATATACAGAGAAAAGGGCTCTAGCCCTTTCTAGGCAGTGTTGCTCAGCAAAAGGGGTATCAGTTGAATAAAATATGGGAGCAAAGGCCATAAAATGGCATGCAGCAGATTGCTGATGACACCTGGAGTTGCCAAAGAAGGATAGAGCGAGCGTGAGGAAGAAATTGCATTTCTGTGTACAGTAACCTCTGACCAGCCAGATAAATCATGGCTAGTCAGAAGTTATTCCAGGGCTGGAAACTCTAGGGCAGCATGCAAGGCAGAACCACTTGAGCTGCTGTGAGAGGGGAAAAAAGTATTTATTTGGGGAAAAAAGTACAAAAAGAAGCTTCATGAGAGAAATAGGAAGCTGGAGTTAAGGGAGCTTAAATAAAACTCAAGGGTTGCGGGGAAATATAACTTGTGGTTTTCCCCTCATTACTTTATTCCTTTCTCTTTGAAGTTAGTAATACCATGAACATACTATAAGACTCAGAGCAGTAAGTACTGAGAGAGTTCAAGAAACAGTCCCTTCACAAGGTGAGTGTTAAAGGTCTAAGGAAAGTAATGTCTCTACAATTGCAAATTCTTTGTGGAACAGAATGACTTGCATGATTGATTTAGAAATTATTATATATAGTGTCACTAGAGCAAATAATTCACTAGAGTCTTTGTCCTAGAGCAAAGTCTAACAGCACACGTCCCCCCCCCCCAAGTTGCTATGTCCCACTGAAGTCAGCACGACTTTGCAGACATCTGTCACGGGACTGGGTCTAGAACAGGAATAAACGCAAATACCTCTGGAAGAATGTTCCAGAAATAACATGGGACTACATTTGGAAGAGGCTGTGGAGAATGAGGAGTTTAACTGCACCTCCAAAAAGGGTCAGACATGTTCCCTCTCCTTTCCCCAAAACAACAAAAATATCTAAAGACTCATTAAAAACCCCTCTTCCCAAGTAATCTACTCTGATGATATTCTCATACTTCCCTTCCTTCATTTGCTTTTTAAAATTTCTAATATTCATAGGTAGTAATTCAGCTGCCCAGAGATACGTGCCTCCGCAACTTGTAGCTTGTTGAAGCACCTTGTATGGAGGGATCCAGGCTTGATCCTGCCAGGGCATTGGTGCCATGTTCCCCCACACTGCAAAGGTATCGCACGATGCCAGTTTCTTTCTCTAGTAACGTTCTTGCTCACTAGCATTAAAAAAAGTATCTTCTACCCAAAAGATGCTGAAAGCTAACGTCACCCCTGCCGCCCAGGCTAGCTTTTTTACTCTGATAGGAGGTGATAGAGTGTGCCGAGGAGCGGCTGTGAGAAGCTGTGCGTCAGAAGTGGATAGTGTCCTGTCTTACAGATAAGAGATCTTTTCTGTTAGTTTTGTGTTGCTGTGTGCATTGTGAAAATTATAAATACTGTTCATTTGCAGAGCATCTTTTCTGCTGAAGGATCCCAAAGCTCTCCACAAAACAGTACACATGTAGGACTGCCGAAACTCAGTTAAACTGTTCTTGAGAAGCTCTGAAATCGTTCTCCTAAAGCCCCCATAAAAACAGGTTCTCAGTTTTTCAAGTCTGACTTGAAGATGAAGGTGGAATTAGAAATCCACAGGCATCGCATTCCCTTTGCAAAGAAGGGACAAAGCAGATGGAGCTGCTTTTTATGTGTGCTTAAAAGCAATGAAAACTTGTCGATATTTTTCATTTGAATTTTCATGAAGAGCTAAGAAACTCTGCTGATGCTGGAGGGGGCAGGAAAATGTGGTGACTTTTACTGGCAGAGAAATATTTGAATGGTTATTGACAAAGAGCACAGTGCATGGAATGTGCTTGGGCTAAGCAGAGTGAAGATGTTTGACGTATTGGCAATACAGCGCAGGGTCAGGGGGTGACAGATTAATGTTGTGTTTCACAGTCCAGGCTAATACTCACTGCATGCCTTCGTATGCAATTTGTTATTGCACACATTTGGAAGGACAAACCGGCTCTGGGTTAGTTAAACCTGTGTATGTTTAGGCACAAGTGTAAAGTAAATCTAAATAAGCTATTCTTAGACTAAATTGAGAGCGTGGTACAGGAGTTTGCATTATTTTAATTAAAATCAATTACATTTCTTAACTGAATTCAGGGCAACAGTGAGTGCAGGAAGGAGGGAGTCATTCCCAGCTCAGTGATTCACAGCGGCCTGTGACCATGACAACTGTCGCCTAACTGTGAGCGCACATCATGGCCAGGCCCAGGGGCTCTGGGTATGCTTGGAAAATTTCAAGGCAAGAGGCAGAGGTTACAAGAAGGGAAAAAACAACCCACAAACCCCCTTAAAACCCCACCTCTTGGCTTGATGCTCTCCCTGTCTGGCTGCTTCTGGCCTGCTCCCTGGAACAAGTAACAAAACCGACTTTGCTTCCAGCAGCAGAAACCAGGAAGCCAGCGGATACTTTTCAACCCTACAGATACTTTTAAAGAATGGGAGGTAAAGGAATGAAATGGAAAACAGATGATAGACAGAAGCTGGCGAGAACAGAGGGAATGCAGTGCAGGCAGCCTGTTTGTCTCGGAGTAGCTGACATGCATGCCCGTGGAAGTGGCCAAGCCTGTCAGCAACAGTGTCTTAAAATAATGGAATAGCAACACGTCTCTTCTGGAAGGTGCTGAGCACTTTGGCTTCACAGCATCACTGCGCTGTGTAGGACCCAGCCCTCAGTAACAGGCATTTCACATAGCCGTGCAGCCAAGGACAAGTGTGGTCCATGGCATAAGTTTGCACGGGAAGAACCTACAGAATGCAGAATCACATGCCAGTCCCTGGAGTGCCTGGTGAGATGGGCACACACATGAGAAACAGCTCTGGGGATGCATGAAAGAAGAATGCAGTCAGAAAGCTCCAGTTGCTGAGTTCTGTTTTCCAAACCCCTCTAATACCTGGTTGAAGGATACTTCTAAATGGATTTAATCTCTGTGTTGAAACATGTGCGCAGACTTTTGCATTCTTTGTATCCAGAGCTGTTGTTTTCAAGCCAAAGAGCCCTTCTGCAGTGTGGTTCCCTGTGTTGTACGTATTTCATAGATGAGGAGCCAACAATAGCAGATTAATAATGAGAAATGTTCTTCTGCTGCCCCCAGATCATATTGCTTGACAAGAACTAGCAAATACCCATGAAACAGCAGCAAAGGGAGAGCCCACAATGGGAACGGCCATGGGATTCAGATATCGGCACAGTCACTAGCACGTTGGAAGTGATGTGACGCCTCTGACAGAAAAAACGTGGGTGGGTACAGATCCTCTCTTTGAGGTCCAGGCAAGAAAAGACATGAGGAAAACACAGGGAGGAGTTTATCCAAGCTCCGTACAAAATCCAAGGCAAAATGAGCAGTATTTGATTACAGCCATCTGACAGTGTGACATGGCTGGCTGGCTGAGTTAGGAAGGCTTTGCTTTGGAAAGGCACCACCTGGTTCCTGAATAAGAATAGCTGGAGCATATTGCAGTAACTACATAGCTGTAAGTGTGCTAAGAGGCTTATACCACCTTAATAACACTGTGTGTCTACATGGTGATCCCACTCTTAAAGAACTCATGTGAGGAGAATGAGCTGTGATGACGGTTTAAGGCCATTTTTCTATCTATAGCACTGTTTCTGTGTTGGGAGACGTTATGCTGCTACTCCAGGTTGCATACCTAACTGTTGGTAGAGAAGCTGTCTGTAGGCCAAGAAAACAACCAGCATGAAAAGTGGGTCTGCACTGCAGCAGTGGTGAGCACCAGTCGCTGGGGTGGGCTGCTGCTCAGGGGGCTTCATCTCTCTGCACTCAAATGCTGTGATTGCAACCCTGGCTTCTGCTGACATCACAGGGAGTTTGCCATTAAAGCCAGTAAAGTTCACCCCTAAATTTCTCAGATGGCCTCACTTATATGTGTCTATCCATCCCCAATTTCCAAAGCCCCTAGGATTAGGTCAAATGGTGGTTAGCAGTTAACTTCCTTTCTTGTGCTTGCTCTGCTCCATGGTATCTGAGCATGTCACCTGTGCATTATCACATATTATACCTTGTTTGAACAGAAACAATTAAAACGTTGTTAAACAATATAATTTTTATTAGAAGAAAACCAGGATTTAGGCAAGAAAATTTTCTGTTTACTTTCCAGCTTTTGAGAAGTTATTGACAGACTGTGCAATTTAAAAAAAGAAATGAGCTTCTTCCCAGGACCTTTTATAAAGAGGCCTTGTCCAGCTCTGAATTTAGGAAATGTAGCCTATTTTCTGAGTTTCGCAGTGAGGTCAGCCTGTCTGTGATTGCGAGTATCACTAGACTTTGGCACTGTGCTGATTTAAGCCCTAGGGCACACATTTAAATTGTCACATATAGTGTGTCTCATACTGACATCTTCTTCTGCAGAAGTGAAGGATAATACAGCACTTGTGCTGCAGAATAAGACAGTGCTCTCTCCTCAAGCATGAAAATTGTCTGCAAATTTCAGACATGTTTTCCTTGATTGTGGCTGCTAATCAAGGCAAAACCCAAAGTTCATTTTACTAGGGGATGAACAATGCTTGTCAGTGTAGTGAATGTTAATACAGTTAATTATTCCTAATGCTGTGTCTGTCCTCTGAAGAGTTCAATATCTCTGGACAAGGCTTGAATGATCCACAGCCACCCTGTGGTTTCACCCAGGGAATAGTGCCTCCTCAGACCAGTTTGTAATAAGCTGTCCCTCGGTCTGCACTCTCCCTCTGCTTTGTGGCATGTCGCATCTGTTAGGGTAAAGCTAGGTGGGTGGTTTTAAATAGGCTTTGTTTTGTTACAAAACTGATGGTTATAGTGTGCTTTCTATTGTGTCTGGTTTCTTCACACTCTGTATATAAGCTTTTGACAGTGTTGAGTGGGGAACCTAAAACTAGAAAAAATCCCAAACATTTACCTACATGAGGGAATCGATAATGGTATTCCAGGTCCCCATGGTACTCAGTACCAGTGGAGCCCAACAGTGATAGGACATGCAATAGGAAAGCAAGCCTTAACTAACTTTTACACTGACGGGAATCAATTATCTTTGATAACACCTGTTTGCTGATACACTTCCATCATAACTTAGTAATAGTGATAGCATTCTTTAAGTTGTGGCTTTTATTGGATCAGCTTAATCTAGAAGTTCATGTTGTCCATTAGGGTCTCTGGGAAATCTCCATTTTAAAATTGTATATTTCTACATGTAAACAATTTCTCTGATGCTTGAAACAAAACAATTGATGAAAATACTGTTGTTCAAAAGTTGTCTGTACTTGAAAACAATGTTTTGTTTTGTTTGGTTGGGTTCTTTTTAAAGCATATCAGTTTGGGACAGCTCCTGTAAATTGAGAACGTTTGTGTGTTTTACCCTGAATACACTCTCTTTGCTACGATGAGCTTATTAACGGACCATATTCCTTTATCTGAGAGTTTACAGGGCCATATCCTGTACTAGTCCTTTGTGTCATAATTTTACAGCTGTGTTTTTCTTGTTGTTTTTGTTTTGAAAAAGCCAGTGATTTGTATTGCCTTAATTTCGGAAGTTGTCCCCTCAATGAATGTGGGGTTTGTTGGTAGCCGAGCGCAGTGCTACCTTCATCAGGAGCTCCAAGCAAGGCACTGCATGTAGAGAAACAACACTGAAAAGTGCAGAGCAGATGGGTGGAGCTTGGGCGACTGATTCTACCTCTGCACAATAAGCTGCCTTCTCCGTTCAACTCCCAGCGTGCTTCCTTTGACTGTCCTGAACTGGACCGGGTACTCATTCCCAAGATCCTGCTGATATAACTGGGAATCTCGGTGTAGCGATGGCTTGAGAAGTGAATCCTCTGGGCTGGGTCCAGCCTCCATTAGAACACTCTGACTTAACTAGAATTGCATCCTGGTATATTTTAAAGAATTTTTGGAAATGTTCTGTTAAAAAGTACTCATTTTTTTAAAAAGAAAAATATCTTAAAGGATCTCAGACATCCTAGATGAGATGTTATTGAAAGTTCTCATACAGAACTTTAAATAAAAAAAAAGTTTTCTTCAGCAAGAAGCCGTAGTTAAAAATTGGCTTCAAGGAATAGCGAATGATTAATGAAGTTCCTCTTTTTTAGTGCACTAAGCCTTCTTGAGATTTAAATGTCTACTATGGAAAATGTCCACAATTTGGAGTGAATTATTTATAAAAGAAACTAGGCAACATACAGGGCTTGTGGTTTCTGTTCAGAGCAGAAGATAAAAAGCTTCTAGATTTTTAAATTATTATTATTTTATTTCTAAGTCTATTTTTCTTACTGAATTCTTGACATATGTACTGTTAATTAGGCAGTAATGATTTTCTTTCATTTGCACTGCAAATTACACCAATAATTATGCTTTTATTCACAGAATATATTTTGTTAACTGACCTTGGGTTTAGTGTAGAATACAAAATGAGAAAGACTTGTTAAGTTCCAATTGACGCTTTGAGATTCCTAGGGAATTCTGCTTTTGTTAAGTTTTGAATTTTAATTTTGGAGACACCAACAAAGGTATACAACAGAAAGGTTTTAACTAAATATATTACTTTGACAGAAGTCACTGGGTTCTACAATTAATTCTCACCAGTAGATCAATGTACTTCATAAGCTGCAAGTCATTCTGACAAGATGAAACAAATACAATCGTTAGTGGAATCCTGATAATTTGGAACAACGGGCTGTGAAACTAGGTCAGTTTACATCTTCTTTGAAATATTTTTTCCTCTGTAGTATTTCATACTTGACTAATCTTGATAATGCACTTGGCATCTTTGGTGACTGATCATATGCTAATTTAAACTCACATTGTAGGTGTAAATTCAGAACAAGATGGGGAGATGTTTCAGCATGATGACAAAAAAAATTTAACAAGTGAATTTGACTGAAATATTTCTCTGTTAAAATATCTACTTTTTTCTAGCCTGCACAATGTAAAGGGAATCTGATTTTTGTTTGGAGATAGGTACTTTAATCACTTAGAGGGTTTTTTTTCCTGTCTCAGTGTAATACTATATTATAGTATAATAGTAAATATATATAGTAAATACTGATACTATATAGATGTGGTCTACCTTGACTTCAGCAAGGCGTTCGACACGGTCTCCCACAGCATCCTCATAGGGAAGCTTAGGAAGAGTGGGTTAGACGAATGGACAGTAAGGTGGATAGAAAACTGGTTGAAAGACAGAGCTCAGAGGGTAGTGGTTAGGGGCACAGAGTCTAGTTGGAGATCAGTGACAAGTGGTGTTCCCCAGGGGTCAGTACTGGGCCCAGTCCTCTTCAATATATTCATCAACGACTTGGATGAGGGGATAGAGAGAACCCTCAGGAAGTTTGCTGATGACACAAAGCTGGGGGGGGTGGCTGACACACCGGAAGGCTGTGCC
>VYZM01020685.1:612265-647412 GCA_013398915.1 Dromas ardeola
GAAAGACTGAGGGAATTGGGTCTGTTTAGTCTGGAAAAGAGACGGCTGAGGGGTGACCTTATTAATGCATACAAATACTTAAAGGGTGGGTGTCAGGAGGAGGGGGCCAGGCTCTTTTCAATGGTGCCCGGCAACAGGACAAGAGGTAATGGGTATAAACTTGAGTGTAGGAAGTTCCACCTAAACACGAGGAGGAACTTCTTTACTTTGAGGGTGGCAGAGCCCTGGAACAGGCTGCCCAGAGAGGTGGTTGAGTCTCCATCTCTGGAGACATTCAAAACCCGCCTGGACGCGTTCCTGTGCAACCTGCTCTAAGGTGACCCTGCTCTGGCAGGGGGGTTGGACTAGATGATCTCCAGAGGTCCCTTCCAACCCTATGATTCTATGATTCTATGATTCTATATTTGACTTTTTAGGGCAGGTTACTTGGAAGAATAAGGTCGTCTTTTAGAGCCTCTCATCCAAACCACTACAGGCAGCTGCTGGGAGTGCTTCTCTCAGGAGTGTCTATAGTAATTTATTGGCCCCAGTCCTGTTCCTGCTGATGTCACTGATAAAACTATTGTTGATTTCAGTAAGAGAAGTATGAGTTCCATTTTCTTCATAGGTTGCTATTTAGATTTTATGATATTTATTGGAGCATATATGCAACTTTAAGTGTTTCCTACTCAGTTCTGTAGAAATCTTCTATTAGGAGAGTGTATAAAACTGCCATGCCCTTCTTCATATACTGCTTATCCTCCTCCTTCTTTACCATTTCTTCACCATAGATGGCTCACAGACTTTCAGAGGTGAAGAAAATGTTTATAAAGGCTTATTGTGCAGGAAGGTTACTGACAATTGCTAGTATGCTGTAAATGGTTTTGGAAAGTAAGAACGCCTTTTTTTGTTTCCAGACACTTTTTTTTTTTGTAGTAAGTCTGAAATACTAAACCTATAGGACTTGAACTAGCTTCTTAAGTTAGCTTTTCAGAGGTGCTGAGCACTGACATCTCTCTTTGCCCCACACATGAATCTGCAGAACACTTGGCTGCTTATGGTAAAAAAAAACAACACAAACCTTGCATAGGGGTAAAGTCAAGCTAAAATCCATAGACTAGGTATAAATCTCTCATCTTCGTTTTCCAGGCTTTTTCTCGATGAGTGTTTTTCCATGTGGCGTAAAATGGCACCTAAGAGACATAATAAGGATAAATCTAGGGCAATGTAACAATATTTATTATCCTTTGTAACACAACAGTAAGAGTTGGTGGTTGCTCAGAGACAGGTTTGCAGATCACACTGTTTCTGGTAGGCTTACAGTCCAGAGAGACCAGAAACAATCCAGCTCAGTAGGTTATGGCCTTTCCAGAATAATTTCACTCTGTAGAGACTGAATAGTGGAATATCAGTAGTCATGAATGCCCTTGGGAGTACCTTATTAAGGACAAAATACTGTTAGTATATTATCAGATTTGGAAATAGTAGTAAACAGCATACTAAGTTGTAATTTTCTGGTGTTATGATGATATAGCTGCAACCTGATCATGCCCCCTTTTGTAGATTTGCTTGCTTTCACAGTTGATTTTCTTGTGAGTCTCCTGGGACTCTGGCTAGGTACAAACCCTCTCACTTAGCACCTGCATGGAAGTCTGATTCTGTAACCAATTACAAGTTCAATATAGCAGCCGTCTCTGACTGTGTGCCTGCTTGGGATACTAGCGTGCAAATAATAACAGAATATAACTAAGAGCAAAGAACTTGCCTCCATTGCTGGAAGCAGGGTTTTTTTTTTGTTTGGTTTTGGGGTTGTGGGGTCATTTGTTTGTTCGTTTGTTTTTGTGGGCTTTTTTCTTCTTTATTTTTTTTTTTTTTTAAGAAAGTGAAAAAAAGACACTTTCCTAAGCAGGTATTTTAAGCCTCCCAAATTTTACTGAAATGTTAATACCTCCTCTCACTACTCCTCGCACTTCAAGATTTTCCACTGTGGCGTGTTGTCCCACATATTTACTGAACATTTGTATTTCAACCAAAGGTATGTGTGCGCACTAAGTGGACTGCAAAAGTGTTGTGAGCCATTGTTTTGCACAAAGAGAAAAACCCAGGTGCTGTGCTGTATTTTCAGATACAGCCCAAGCAACACAAGCTCATATGAAAATGAAAGTCTTTGAAATGTGAATGGGTTTCTTTGGGTGTCATTGTCCTGTCTGCAACTAAACGTCAGCTAGGCACAGATGTGTGGGGTGGGGGGGCTGTACTTTGACGACTTCTCATGAGGGTTTCTTTTGGCAGGCTAGGAAAAATTGCGATGTGAATAAAGGGAACTTGTTTAGTTCAGATGAAGACTCTATTAATGAGACCCATTATCCCTATTTTTGGAGAGTGTTAGATTTTTTTTTTTAATATATACAACTGTATTATTTTTGATTACAGCAGCATTCAGTGGTCACTTTTATCTTTGTGTGTGAATTTCTAATTATACATGTTAGACGAGTGATCTTTACTGTAAATAGTAATGTGGTTTTCTTTCACTTGATCTGTCTGCACTGGATTCTGTTTCATTGTTCGTTTTCTTCATCACAGTGTCTTGCTTATTTTATCTTTCAACAGACATTTCTTTAAATCCTCTTGCATGGTCCTCCCCTCCCCCTTGTAACTTTTTGAAAAGGGCTTTATCTGAGCAGGCAGTTTCATTTGTCTTTTGATCTATTTTTTGATGGATATGCGTTCATTTCTGGTAGTAAGCCCAATACTGAAATCTTTATTCAAGGCCAGAGTGGAGGGGCTTGACTGCGACTTCTGGGTAAGGCTCTTACCTATGATTTCCTAGAGCAACTGTGGAACTTGGGGACCAAAGATGTTGGTTACTTAATTGTGAGCGTTTCAAAGCTTTTTCAGGGAGGATATTAGCAATTTCCAAACTTTCAGGTGATTTCTCTTGAGAGCTAAACAATGGAAGCATTGGTAACTGCCAGCTACTTCTGGAAACCTGAAGTTTTCACCCTTTGGGCGCTCTGCAAGAGGGAGTGCTTACCTTGCTCCGGTGCATGCCTTGCAGCATTGGATCTCTCTCTGCCTGTGCAGCAGCATGGTTAGACTGCATGTGAGAGCAAAGGGGGCTTGATGCCTTCTGACAGTCCCACTGTGCCTCATCATTGAGCTCTTTCTTCCACATCCTTATTAAAGTCTTCTCAAGAGCTGAGAACATGAATAAAGGCAGAGGCTGGCCCAGAAAAGTGAATCGAAAGGTTTGTAAACCCAAGTAGTACTGACACCAGCTCTGGGAGAGGTAATACAAATTCTGAAACCAAACAGATCACTTAATTACCTAGTGGGAGATGATAAATAGGGAAAACCAGCAGTTATTCGAACCTAAGCCCCTCCCTGCATCTCTAAACCAAAATAAAACTGATTTGCAGACATGACCAGTGACTGGAAATTCAGGTATTTGTTTTGTTCAGACTATTTTTCTGTAGGTCCTCAGATGCAAAATCAAAGTCAGATCCAGTTCTCCTGTACAAATGTGAGTGACTTAAACCCAGCATTTGTATGTTAAACAACTTGTTTAATATAGTATTAGCATTCAGAGAGTCACAATGAGGCTTTGAGGTTAACATCCCATTAAGATGAATGGGAGATGTTCGTACCTCAGGCTGTAGATTCAACAAGACAGCAGAGCAGTGATTTACATAGTGAAAGCTATATCTTGGCAAACCAGAAGGGCTGCAATCATCATTTTTCTAAAGGGAAGCTTCGATTCCAGTGGACACATTACAGTCTGCAAAAGGCCCCAGATCAGCAGAGCTGCTGGAGCTGGATAGCCGCTGGCTGTAACTTTAAACTGAAAGACATCAAATGGGCTTTTCACTATAAAAGTTGAGATCTCAGCCAGGTGCTCCCCACTCCTGTCTCGAGACTCCCTTTGCTTCCCCTCACCCCCTTTCTCTCAGAACTGATTTTCTGATAGAAAATGTAGGCCGAGGATTTGGTGACTTTTACTGACCTTAATGTTATGCACATTTTTGTTGCCTTTTTTAACCAGTATGTCTCCCTATTTGTGCTTAATCTTTAGATTCCCCCTTTCTTCCATATGTTTTTTATTCTCTCTTATGTTGATGTATTATCACATTAATTCCTTTCCTTCCTTAGCTCCACATTTTTCCCCACAGGACCTCTTCTGCTTGTCTGTTTTCTTGCTTGCTGTTCCTGCTGTCTGGCACGCTATAATTTTTTTCTTGCTCACTGTCCTGCTAAGGAGCTCCTCTTTGGACAGCCATATGTATGGATGTGCATTTTCTTTAGATCTATCCCACATAAACTCTCCCCCACAACAGAGTGGGGCCCTCCTGCAAATCCCAGGATGCCTCTGCCTTGGGCACACAGAGGGGCAAGACAGCCTGGATTTTGCAGTAAGTTCAGACCGCAGCCATTGTGTCCATGTGTTTGCAGCTGAAAGCCTTCATAGTCTTTCTAGCACATGCCGGCTGGATTTGGGCACCAGTCTGGAGTGCAAATGAATGTGGCTGCATTTTAGTTCCAGTTGGTTACATTGCAAAACCAAAGCGTTGCCGTTTGGCCTGGCTGGGGATTCAACAGCGACTTGGAAGGGAACAGCAGGGGCACAAATACTGAGGTGTATCTGGCAGGGATGAGGCCTCCCCAGCAGCAGCTGCTTGTGCTACGCTGCAGATATTGCTTATGTCTTTTGTCACCGAAGTCGCTCGGCTCTTCTGAGTAATTATTAGAATTATCAGCTTGTAGCAACAGAGCCTAAATGGATTTTTTTTCCTTTTCTGAAGGACTTCTAACTGCTTGTGAATTTTGCTTTGCAGTAATGCGTTCATTTTTCACTAGTCCAGCTTGTGTAATTAATTAATCAGTCACGGATGAGACGTTGAACTTGAAGCTTTTGTTTGTCTGACAGATATTGCAACGTACCTTGATTTCTTAATTTTTTTCTCTTTGTAGTACCTCAGTAGAGCTGGAATGAGGGTCACGCACTTTATTAATGACTGCCTGTTGCATTGCTTTCAAAAGCTCAACCATCACTGTACGTCACACAGCCATGCATTTGAAACTCGATATAGTGACTGTTTAATACGCTTCATTTTCTGTACCACTAGCTCGTGTTCTATAGTGTTAGTTTCCCAAGCATGATACTAAGCAATTTTAGGAAATGCTGATACAACTGTAGCAATTTTCCTCAATTTGTTCCTGACAAAGAACTCGCTTCAAAATTGAGTTGGCTTCCTTTCTGTTCGAAACACTGGTAAACACAATTAGCCTCATTAACCCTGGTTTCTGTTTCATAACAGAAAATTAGCCTACAATCACTGGTTTGCTGGAAAGCACTGTTGTAATTAGTCCTCAACAGTCTGATACGAAAATCCATCGCGTTTTTAATTTCTCTGACATGTCGGTGCATACAGAAAACATGCCTGATTTCTCACTTATCTTGGGGATTGAGATGAAGTCAAGGACCAAGTCCTCGGCTGGCTTAGAGCGCTGTTGAACAGTTTGGACAAACATCTGTCAAGAGTGTCATAGGTGCATTGGTCCCACTGTGCAGGAGGTGTTTTCTGGAGGTCCTCTCTGCCTCTGCAATTCTGTGGGGTTCTGACCCTTCAAAGAGCATGAGACCCAAACAAGGACCATTTAAATGCTGACCCCACCAACTGAATGCTGTTCCTTACTAGTCTTCCCAAAAATGCTATGTTATTCCAGGTTTATGCCAGAGAAGAGCTTTGCCTTATTCCAGCTCTAAGATGGTAGTGGCACTGAAGCCAGTGCCTTTTTACCAACATGGAAATGGACTGACTCGAAGGTGAATCAGACTAATTATTCTTAAACCTCTGTAGATAATCTGAAATTGGTTAGTTGTGAGAGAATTATCATCACCTTTAGGACCTGCGTCGCTCCAGTGAATATGTCAAGGACTGTGATTATATTCTCATGAAACAACTAAGTTTTTCAAGACCGTTGTTCCAATCAGAGAGGAAAGCTGTAGGTCGTGTGGGTTGCTAAGCCATTAGCTGGTACATGCTCTTAGAGGTTCACAGAACTAGTGCTGCTGCAGGGTGATACATACTAGATCAAACTACTGTGAACTGATCTCCAAATTGTGTCACGCTTTTACCCAGCCACTGCAGAGCAGAAGTAGAGAAGGTGTCTGTATACCTATGTGTGTAGAAGTGTACCCAAGAACTCCCCTGGGAATTTGGGTACATCACTTAGGCCAAATTACATTTCCCTGTGAAATGGCTGGGATTAAAGTACATGCAGACCTCTGTTTGCATTAGGAATGAGAAGATGACCTTAATTATTTTGAATTCACCATACCTCTTGTCATCCAGCAGAGAGAGATGGTAATTGCCTACCTCTGGATGTGTCATGAGTGTCTTCAGCGAAGGATGTTGTATAAATGCTTAGTAGCATTTTAGTGAAAGTCAAGAGAAATTATTTGTATAATTACAGCATCTTAATTCTTGCATGTGGGACAGAGAGCAGGTGTAGAAATGCTTCTAGGGCTGCGTGCACAATAGGGAGCTGAAGACTGAATTGTGTCATTTGTGCAGGAAGGGGACTATCCCACAAATCTCTAGCGCCTAGTGAAATCTTTGCCTAAGGGACATTTTTCTCCTGTATTAAATGTTCCTCTTATTTCTCAATTGTTCTCTCTAAATGCATATGGCACCCTGGGGGTATCTCCATTTGAATGATCTCAATTGCTTCTGTGTCCATTTGGGCGCCAGGCTAGAGGGCTGTGAAGTGAAGCTGAGCTATTCTATCTTGATATCTGGACTGCAAATGAGGAATTCTGTAATTCAAGTTCAGGTCACTACATATGTTTGTTATTAAGTTCTTAAATAACCAAATAGTAACTAAATAAATGGTAATTTAATTTATTAGGTGCTCAGAGCATTTATAGTCAAAATGCTAGGGAAATTAATATGAACTTGCTTATTCCACAAAGAAACATAAAAGCATTGACAAAAAGCAAAGCCTTTAAACACCATCTTCGTTCATGCATGAGGCACCCTGTGTGCAAAATGATAGCGTTAGGAATGTCAGCCTATCAAGCAGTCTAATTGGCCAAACTACTTAAGTGCCTCGCCATATAGAAATGGTTTTAACATTTTCTTTGCCACAGTTTAGCTTCTCCAAAGTATGCCTGAGGTTTACTGTACTTACAGTGTATTGAAGAGTTTTCTTAGGCCTCTGCTTGAAGATCTGCATGACGTGTTGAGCTGTGACCTAACACTTCATCTAGCTGAGAGCCCCAAGGCACATACCTGCCTCAGAAACCTGATCATGGGGGACCTCTGGAAGTGGTCCATGGATGGGACACGGCAATGGCTCCTACTTCTCCTATTCCAGTGTGGCATGAAGGCAGGTTGGGTCCTGCTGGGTTTCAAGGTACCTGCAGTCTCACTTCTTCCTGCAAGAATGGATTTGGAGCTCCATTTGCCCCTGTGCCAGCACAGCTAAATTGCCAGTCATATGAAGCAGCACATAAGCAGTAGGTGAAATGCTCAAGTACCAGAGGTCGGCTGAAAACGTGCCACAAATTACAGGAAGCAAGGTGAGCAGGTGGTACTTCAGGCCCTGCTAGCAAAGATGCATCAGTGAATGTGTGGTCTGAGCAGTGTTCAGGCAGACGTCCACTCCTGGTGAAGGAAGCACATCCTCCCAGGGTGTGCAGCGGGGGAATTCCCACTGCACAGTCTGCAGGGGTGAAGACCGCAGAGCAGAGATGATAATTAGACCCTCATGAGTAGTGATTTCCATGTTGTATTCCCAGCTTCTTCACTGATTTTTTGTGATGAACAAGGATAAATCATCCAGACCATATGAATCAATTTACTCTTCTGTAAAATGATTATACTGGTAGTTTCTGATTGCCACACTGTGCTGCGTGTCTGTTTGAGGGATGCCTTGAGATGCTTGCATGAACATTGCTATATAAAGGCAAAGCACTATCATCAAGCGTCTGTTTCGGAATAGAGTCAGACTCTGCTGGGGAACAGTTTGCTGTGCATGCATACACAGACCCCATCTCTTAGCTTGTATTTGTCAACGTGTTTGTCCATCCTCCTTTCTTTTGTTTACTTTCTTTGGTTATTTCACACCATATTCACCCTAACCTGAAAAAGATGAGATTAGGTTAGATTATTTCAAATATCTGCAAATGTAATAGAATGCACAAGGGGCATTTTTGGCATTAATGCTCTGTGTATTTTGTTCGGGTAATTCAGCATAGAAAAGTCACCTTGTGTTCTAACAGGAAGCATGGAGAGATGGGGGAGAGAAAACCCAAGCTGAGCAAAAACATTTTAAGGGGAAAGCATCAGCATCTGACAATACTCATTTTTTCAGTGTTCCCCAAGCTGATGCAATACACTGATTCCAACCCTACGCCCATACATTTAGTTTTCAAAAGCTAAATAAAGTGTGAGATTGAATAAAAGGTAAGGGCTAGGGAGCTCAAAGAGGGCACACTGTTGACAGCCATTTGGCAATGTTTGTCCTTTGGGACAAGCATGTAGATGAGGTTTGTTCAAAGCACATCAGCCATGGCACTTTGTAACTCTCTCAAGGAGAGGACACATGAGGAGGTCCTTTTCTTGTCATGTGCTTATGAATATCCTGTCCTTAAATNACAGATTGTTTTTAAAAAAAAAAAAAAAAAAAAAAAAATAAAAAAATATTTTTTTTTTTTAAAGGAATGAAAACAGCGGGTAGAGTTTGATTATGAAGTTCCTACTGTTTTTGCCTGAAGCCTTTCCCATTTCAGAGATGCTACTCCCTTTCTCACTTTGCTCCCCATGGTTTTTTGTTTGCAGCTTAACTCTGCTCATTATTCGTCTGGTGAATGCTTCCAGTGCAAGTCACTGACTGTACTCATAGGTGAGCTTGGTCCACCTTGTAACATCCAGAAATCCATTCCTGAATTACGAACACTGAGAAGGGACTCAGCTGTTGGTTGTTGTTCCTGCAGCAGCTCTGGTGTGCACACACAAAACCTGCCTGTCCCTGAGACCCTTGCAGCATCAGAGAGACTAAAATAGCATAATAAGAATGGTTTCTTGAGGATGATCTCTGTTCTCACAGTACCTAAGACTGGTAGGTTATGTAGATTTCTGCTGTAGAACAAATGAGTGCAATGGATGAATGTAATAGGAACCCATTTTTCTGCTCCTGGTTCTCACAGAATATATTTAAAATTCACTCTTAGGAGACCTCCCTGCCTCATCTATGACTGGGCGGGGACGATGACACTGTCTGTGCTATGCAGAGCTGTAATTTATTTATTCTTTCTACTTGTGACCTGGAGTTCTTTGAGTATTTTTCCCTTCTTGTGGAAAAAGTAATTCTCTCTCCTACGTCCATTCTTATGAACACTTGGTAAAGATTTCATTTCAGTTTTCTGCTATCTGTTTCTTCTGTTACTTAATAACCCTGGCACTGTCTTAGATGCCCTGCTGACATGTTGCTTCTTATATACTTGAAAATCTTATTTGTCTTTATTCCTTGAAAATCTTTTTCCACTTTTCCCTTCAGCCTTTCCTAGCCAAGTTTTATTCTTTTAGCTTTTTTCCTGCGCTTCCTTGTCCGCCTCTTGTCTCAAGTACCTGTTTCATAGCTTTTAGTTACATAGACATTCATTTCTCTTTTTGAGTCCTTTCTCCCAGTGATTTACCTCACTGGATTGCCTTCATTCTTCTAAATCTGCTGAATCACAAAATACTCCAGTCCATTTTTGGCTTTTCCAAGACCACATAGCAAACCTAACAGAAAGGAAATAGGGAAGGCTTGGTGAGTGTTGTCTGTCTAAAGGGAACACCTCCAGAAGAATTGTCAGTATTTCAGCAAGCAGTAGACCCTTTGTGGTGCTTGTCCTCAGTGAAACTGCTGTGATATTTAAAGCTAAACTACAGCCCTTGTTCTTAAGGAACATATGGTGGCCCTTGTTCCTAGGGCTTGGCTGCTCTCTGAACGAAATAGGAGCAATGTAATTATCTGAATCACTTTCATAGCAAACCCACAATTTTCCTTTAGAGTTTTATTTCTCAAAACCTGCTTCTCCTCCCTCTCTCTCTCTCATGAGATGTTCTTCTTTGAGTCTAAGAGTGCACCTATTGACTATGGTAAGACAGAGCTTCCATTTGGCCTCATTTCACCACTCTGTTTCAGCCTAAGCCTTTTCCCTTTGATTTCTGGGTCAGCTTCTGCTTGGTATGCAGTGTCTTGCCTGAAGTTCTGAGCATCCTGTTTCACTGTGCTCTGGGTACTTTAGTGTCTCTCCTGATCAGGCTTCTATATGTGTTTGCAGGGCCATCATTTGACTGCACTGCTTTGCCCAAAAGCAAAGTTGGAAATTCCCGAGTTAAAAATGCCACTATGGCTTCTTTTTGTTACTTTATTCTCTTAAAAGCTGTCACAGTGGTCTACAAGCACACTTTCCAGCAATGGGGGTAATTAAGCATGGTTTGAGGACTTTAACAGTGCTTCTGCTTACTAGGTAGGAAAGACTAGAGGAGGATGGTAGTACTTCAACAAGCCATCTGAAAGCCGTTCTATAGTCTCAGGTGAGATAACCACCTCTCCTGGTTTTCAGTTTAACTTTTGGTGGCAGCAGCTGTAATCTTGGAAGAGGACAGGATGAAATAACAGACTGAAATTACAGGGAAGCAGAAGGAGCCTACAGTAAGACACACTCCTGACTGAAAAATCCTTTACATCTAAGCCTCTGACACTGCAAGTTCAGAGCAGGAGAGAAGAGGAGACAGCAAGCCAGTGGTTCAGGCTGATAGAATTTAGTTTTACAGGAAGGAAAAAACCCCATTGTCTGCGACCACATAATCTTGCACGGTGTGTAATGTTTATAAAGAACAGGGGGTCACATATGGCTGGCTGTCAGCAAGAAACAGCAAGCTTGAATTAGCATTAAAAAAGATGAGTACTTAGAAATAATATAACTACATGTAACGAAAGTAAATGGTTTCAGCTGTGATAAGAGAACAGTCTTTCCTTCCTTCAGACTTGGCTCTATGTTTCCTTCCTTAATTTCTTCTGTCTTGTTAAATTATTTATAAAATACATCCTGGTATTGAAAGGGTAGGACCTAAAGCAGCCAGCTTCTTTACTAGCCATGTGGTCAACGTTTAACAAACGTTTAACTTAGATCTGCAAATGAAAAATTTCTACAGCTCATTTTAAGTATTGCCACATCTGAGAAGGTGTTCAGGTTAGGAACACAGAGAGCTGTTATGCAAACAACTCATTTTGGGACAGCTTTAGAAGCCCACGTTATTCCCTTACTAGCCTAAACAGCCGCTGTACTCCGGTTGTATGATATCAGGAATGGGAACAAGAGCTGGCTATAGATAACTAGGGCGGGCTTTAACTGTGTGGGATACTTGTATGTAGGAAAGAAAGAGCTAGTTCTCAAGGAAAGAAAATGAGGCCAGTAAGAACTGCAGGCTTCCCTCTTCATCTTCTGCTGCTTCCTGGGGGTTAGGGGTGTCAATGTACAATGCTGTATTTTAACACTGACTGCTGATTATTCAAGTGACTATCAAAAAAATTACACTGCTGCAAAGAATATACTGAAGATATAGTGCCCAGAAAATGCCATGCACTTCAATGGGGAGCTTTTGCCAGAGAACAAAAGGCCTGGGGCTGCAAGAAAAGACAGAAGTAAGTGTGGAGCCTGTGCTTCTCTGGGGGAAAAAAAATCCATTAATTTATATTGATTATATCCCTAAAGCATGTTAAAATATTTTTTCCCTTGTGTTCAAATCTTGCTGCTTCAAAGTCATAGAGGAAAGGCGGGGGGGGGGACGGGGGCGGGGACGGGGAAATGAGGAAGAGCAAGGCAATGGTAGCTTTACAAGGAACAGAAGAAAGTAAATACAGCTTGCCCACCCTTTCTGTTCTCTGTCCTGCCTCCCACTTATCTTGTTGCTACTCATGGCAACCCAATACCAGAGGCTTGTGCAAGCTGAGGATGACAAAGGGAACTGGAGTGGAGAGTAGATGGTGTGGGACAGCTGAGGGGTTGCTTTCTCATGGCTGGGGCTGAGCTTCTCAGCAGTTTGTCAATGATGGCCAAAGCCCATTCAGAGTAGAAAAGGGCTTTCTCCTCTCTTCTCCACTGTATTTTCTTGATCATTCATTGTTAGCTTTATTGATTAGAATAAATTTTCATTATTAGGGAAAGTCATGAAAACAATGTTCTATTGAGATAGCAGCTAGGGAAAGCAATGAAAGAAGCTTTGCAAGCCCAGTCTGACAACTGGAGTGAGGAGATAGCTCCCACATTGACAGGAGCTGCTGAAAAGGCTGTTCCACACCGCTGCCCCCAACCTTCTCACACTTATTTGCTCCTCACCTTGTGTCCATCTCCTCCTCCCTGCTGCTCTTTCCCAGAGTCTCTGAGCCTGGAAGAGGTTGGATTTCTGCTGATCCATTGGATCAGGGTGAATTCTGGGAGCCCTGGGAGGGAGGCCTCTGACTGCTTGTACTTTTTCTGCTGGTTTACCTCGTGGCCTTTTCTTCCTAACAGGGCAGAAAGGTGAGGAAGAGGGACAGAGAGAGGGAGTCTCCTGCAGACTGCCTGGGGCAGTGTGATTGCAGCTGTCCCTTGCCACATCAGAATGGGCAAGTAGGTGACAGGTCTGATCTGCTCTGTTAGCATTGCTTGGCAGAGGGGAATTATCTTGAACAAGGCAATAACCCTTTGTTTAATTTTAACATTTCAAAAGTGCACTGTATCTATGTTACACATTTGCAGGGAGTTAGAGTCTGCTCACGCAGAGCCCTGCCTCCTCCAAATGTGATGATCAGGACACGTTATTTGAGTGTGGTGTGATGGTAGATGCAGCAGTTACTACATATTTTCCTACAGAAAACAAGAAAATGTTTTTTGTGGGGAAACGAACTTCATTTGAAACACAGTTCACTAGAATGTGAAATGGGCAATATTTTAATCCCATTTTCTGTTAACTTTTTGGTGACTTTAGTTACGCGCTTCACTGGAGATGTAGAAGGTTTGCATCTAGTTTGTGTACTGGCTGACCAGTGTGCCTCCAGTCCTGGCTCTTCTCCACAGAGACAGTCTGCAGTGGCTTTGTTATCTGTCTCATCCCTCCTCCTTCTCCCCGCTTTTGTCTCTCCTTTCCAGCAGAGCTCTGGAAGTGCCTGCCAGCCCAGCAGTTAGCCTGCCCAGCGCAGCTCCCCCAGACGCCCTGCTCCCCTGCCTCCACATTTGGTTCACCCTGTTGAGACTAGGGCCTTGGCATGTGTTCTACCCTGGGGTGTGTATTTTTCTCCATGGTACTATTTATCGCATATTCTTTCTTTCCCAGTTCATTATTTATTCAAGCATGCAGTTCACATCCTCCCACAGTGGCGATTAACGAAGGGTCCTGCTTCGTAAATGGGAGGGGTTTTTTACCCATTTACTTTTTATCTGTGGTGGTTCTTTCATTGCTAAAGTCACTGTTTCTGGCACTGCTGTGATTTCCATGCTGTGATCTTGTTCAAATGAACTCCTTGATATTCTTCTGCCTCTTCTCCAAGTGATAGGCATTGTCCATAGCTTGATGTGTTGTTTTTCAGTCAGCTCCAACTATGAGTTCCTTGCACCTTTCTGCTTCTAGTCTCTTTTTTTTGTGGTAGTTTATAGTTTCTCTCTTGCCTGCAACAGAAGAGGACTGTCCTCTCCCCATCAGTTCTGGTCCAGACTGACTGACTTCCTCTGCTTGACAGGTTCAAATGGCTTTCTCAGAAGCAGCCCTTGCAACTGAGACTGGTGCCTTGCTGTTGTATTGGTCCAAAATTTCTCTCTGTTGCCAGAGGCCTCTTTTGCAGGTTGTTTCTAAACATGTCTCTGAGATGTTTTAATCTTTCTTGGTTGCAGCTCTGCTCCTGTCTCTGTATTACCTCTCCTCACTCAGCCTTCTTTGCCCAGATTAAATGAGAACTGCAAAAATGTCATCTTCTTCAGGACTAGCCCTAGCCCAGAAAAAGATCCCCACTCTGACAGTTGCTCTTTTTTTGGCAGCCACATTACTGTGTGCAGCACTTTTTAAACCTTCTCCAGTTGTATCACACATTCCCAGAGAAATTCCAGCTCTGATGGCACTTATAACTGTTTTGTTTTTTCACTTTATGTCTTATCTTGTTTTACTCCAAGTACTTTGTGTTGTCCTGAAGTCACCCTGAAGCAAAGAGGGTGGCAGGGATTTGCCTCATTCAGTGTCCAAGCTCTAGCAGCCTGGCATGGTGTAACATGAGAATTGGCATAAATGGAAAATCAGTTTCAAATGGCTCATGCCAGCGCACGTAGGAATGTGTTGACTGCAGACAGTGTGTTGTGTGGATTGCACAGATAAGCATATTCCCTGCTATACCATCATTCAGTGCACAACCTGCCCTAAATGCATGTATCTGCTCCTTTACAGACGGACTTGTTCTTAGTGCAGTTCTGTTTTCTGTAATGATCTATAATGCGTTCACCATCTTTTTGATCTGTCCTTTTCTAGCTAAATCTGTCTCAAATATACCATGCACCGCAGGTATGTCGGAAAGTCAGATGGCTCTATAAGGGCTCCTCACCAATTAAAAAATATCCCCTGTGAATGAATACAGTCAAGTGCTGTAGTTTGACCCCCCAATAGATTCTTTTCCTGCAGCACATCCACTTATTAAAGCTGCTGATGGTAAGAGCGGAATGCCTTTCTGTAGAAATTAAACTACCGCTGAAGAGTCCTTTGGTGGGGGACATTCACCTCTCTCCACAAACAGCCCAAGCGATTGAGGAGGGCTGGAATTCACCTGCGGAAACTAAGAGCAGCTTCTCTATAGGTGGTGTTCCAATTTAGAGACTGAAATAATGGCCTCTGGCCCCTGCCCTACGTGGAAGGATAATGTGGGAGTTTTGGGCCAATGGATTTACATAAGTGGGGAGCCAGCATGGAGAAGTATAATACAGAGCTTTGTTAAGTACCTCCTTTTCTTGACTGTAACTTGACAGGCTGTACCTGTTTACCACTACAGTTTGCATTTTCTCACTTGGTAACATCTGGAAGGCTGTACTATGTTAGAAATCCTCAAGCTGGCTCTGAGAAGGTTTGTACCTATACGTTGCTAAACTGCATGCAGATTTGGAGTCAGTTCAGTGCTGACTGAACTGGGAGTCTCTGCAGCACCCTGCCTTGTGGGAGAGATGCAAGCCTGCTGTGTCCCATGCTCTCTATGCATCCCCGGCTGCTCTTAAAATGTAAGCAAATGTCACTGCATGGCAATGAGACAGCAGACATTGGTGAACAAGTTAAATTTCACTGAACCAGCAATGGTACGCATGATCTTCTACCTGGCCCAGAGTGGTTCACAATTGGAGCTATTCTCCCTTGACAGCCCTGAAAAGGGGACTAATGCCTACTGCTGATTGCCAGTGTTTTTTGACAGCAAAGCGAATCACTTTTTAAAGACAATGACTTGTTTACTTTTCATTGAAACTTGGAGATATTTCGTAATAGAATTTGAGCAAATTTACCAGATGTTTCATCCCACTGTGCTTTTCTGGCAGGTCTACAAGACAGAATGCTGACTAAGGCTAATAAATCAGGCTGCGTATGAAAGGCTTGGGGAGAGAATACAATATATATGCCTGAAACCATAGGAATATCTTAGCCCATCGATCCTTGGGAATTCCTGATGTTTCCTGTGCTTTTCTTAGAGACTGAGCTCAAATACAGGAGGGGAAGGGGGTCCTGTTTTGTTCTTGTAGCCTATGGTGAGACACAACTTTGTCTAACAGCACTCCTTGTGCTGGCATAGGAGATCATAGACATAAAAATGATTAATATAATTCTATAGTCAGGCAGTTATCTATCCAGCTGGGAGAAAATGGGAAATAAGAGTTTAAGGTGCATTCAGAGGCTGGCTGTGACCCAGCAAAGAACTGTATTGCTCTACAAAATAGTATTCCCTTCCTCATCCATCTCCTTCTCTTTCATCCCCGGCCCTTTTGCTTTGTTCAGTCTCTACTAATCTCTTTGCTTCCTTGCTGCCCGATCCAGCAGAGCTCTGCTGGTTCCCTTGGAATCAGGAAATAAAGCCACCTGTAGAAGAGTCTCTTCTTTTAGGGCCTTGCATTGCATGTGTTAACCACACAAAACTGTTTAAAATGCATTTCTACTCCCCTTTTAGCTACTCTTACAGTACCTGGTTTAGTTTACTGACCATTGTCTTTGCAAGTTTGCGCCATTCAGTCTTCTTTTGGCCTGGTCACCTGCTTTCTTTTCTCTACTCTTGCTTTTATTTTCTCTTACTGTACTTCTGCCAGCTCTCTAGATATTTCCTTCCTTGTCTGTCTCCTCCCTTCATATCAGGAAAAAGCAGCTGAAGTTTCCACACCATCTTCCAAGCAGAGGAAGCGATACAGGAAACACTATTCCTGTTTGTCTCACTGCAGTAGGAAAGCATGTATCAGACTCTTCACTGAAGCCCAAACCAGCCCAGCAGCACTTGTGCTAGTGATACCTGGTTCGCTAGGGTGGAAGAGGCTTTGGGTGACAGCACAGCATCATGTCACTCTACCCTTGCTTGGAGTGACTTACTTAACATGCCCCTGAAATCCCTCTGCGGCTGAAGGCCGTGCTAGCTGCAGGGCTTGCAGTACTGCTTCTCCTGTATGGCAGTTTTTGAGGATTCTCACACCAGGGTGACAGTGGTACCATGCAACTCCCCTTTCAGTCCAGGAGATGTAAGATCAGGATACTGAAGCATAGCTAGTATTTTTTTAAATAAAAACATTGGGACACATGGACCCACAAAGAACAGATTGCCTTTGAATAAAGTGTGTCCATCCGAATAGCAGTGCCCGGTGAAAAGAAGCTGAATTTTTAAATCACAATCATATTATTTAAGCAAGTTGTACTATTCTGTGTGTTGCCTTTATCTGAAGATTGCAGGCATTTGTGATTATCTGTCATTTTACCTTTATACAGCTGTTTCCGTCCTGATAGATCACAGAAATTTGCCATATGGCAGTAATGGCAACTGTCTCATCCAGCGTGTCACAAAGGAATAGAGAGAAAGGGGGTGTCTAGTCCAGGACTGCTATAGCAAATTGCTACACTTAGAAAAATGCTGTAAAGCTATTACACTCCATTTTTAACGCTGTGTCTGAACAGCCTATGCTCAATGAATTGCATGGTGTTCAAGTTACCTGTCTGTGCAAGATGAAGAGCTGAACTGGCTGTATTAGGATTAAACCTGTACTTGTGGTGGCAGTAGGGATTCCTCAGCCCACACTTGGGACCATGAAACAATTGCAAAACCAGGGCTCTGAAAATACAGCAGCATCTTGAGGGTTAAAGGGCTGGAAAAGGCAACATTGACTACCCTCCAGCTCCTCAGGTCTTAAACCATCAATACCCGAAGCTATTGTGTGATGTTCAGCCTGTGTCTGCTGAATGAGTCTGCACAGTTGGCACCACTCCAGCTGCAGCTGCTCTTTAAAGTTGAAAAAACTGCTTGGAAAGGTGTTTTTTTTTGGTTTTTTTAAACTATATTATTTTCTCAGCTTTGAGAGTAGTTTGGTGTATTTGTCGTCTTCCCCCCCCCCCCCCCCCACCNNCCCCCGCTTAACTGCAGTTTCAGTTTAGCTTGTGTCCCACCTCTTATACTCTCCCTGCAGCCTTAAAGAAGCACAGACCAAACCTCAGCAATTTTCAACAAGGCCACAGAGTTGCTGGAAACGTTCCCACTGACTTCTTCAGTGAGCTCTAAAAGGCAGGCTCCAGCACTTCCAGTGCTGCTGTAAATAATGTCTAGAAGGGGCCGGATAAGGAATAGGGGGGTACACACGGCCTTGCTTTGAGCTCGTCTTTCATTTCCTTTGTCTCTTTTAAGAGAAACAAGGGAGCTAATTTCATATAACTTGGCACATCGTCTGATTGTTGGGCCTTTAGGGGTCTGTTTGGGGCTGCCTCTCCCACCGACAGGACTTCAGGCTCCAGGTTTTACTTGGAGGAGCCAGAGAGGCCTCTCGGGTGCCTGGAGGGGAGAGCGCAAAGTGTTAAATGCAGGAAGAGCGTTAGAAACAACGGCAATTTTCTGGCTTTGATCTGTCACTTGGCTTGTCTGGGGCTATCTCTGTAGCAGAGTTTGGAAGTGGCTGAGCAAGGCACTGCTCAGCCCGGGGAATGAAAGTGCACCCGAGAGCAAAGGGGCACGATGTCCTCTGAAGCAGGAGCTGCAAAATACAAACGCGGTGGTGCTCTCAGCTGGGAAACCATCAGGGAGGATGTTTTTCCCTCCTTTCCCTCTTTCTGTGAATTTTTCAACAGGTTAAGTTGAATTTGGTTGTTAAGAATTGTAAGTACTGAGAGAGACAAATGCAGCATCTGCAGATAAAAGGAAGGTATTATTATTAGGGTGGGGTTAGTAGGCAAAGTGGCAAGTATTAAGTTATGGAAACCTAACTGTATCATTCCCTTAATTCAACAGAAGGTGACAAGGAGATGAATTAAATATAGAAACTATACACAACAGAACTCAAAAATGTCCGTGCTCTTGTTCAACACTGGGATACAGAATGCACAATTTCATGCAAATCAGACTTCATTTATTTTCTGTTTTGCTTCTTCAGTTAAATATGAGACGAATGAGAACAAGAGCTTTTTTCAGCATCCCATACCTAGTAAATTCATTCTGGGAATGGAGGAAATAGAGTGAATATAATTCTGGACAATGACATCGCCAATGATCCAAAAATATTTGCACTGGGTGACCTGAATAGTCTCTTGAATATAAATGAACCACAGGGGAAAATTTCTATTAAGAGCAAATGCAGCAGCTAAAAGGGTGGTATTGCTGAATTGGAAATACGCAGAAGGATTAAAGCTTGTTGAATTGTACACTGGATTAAGTGAATTGACACATGTGGAGAAAATAATTTCAATAACAAACAGGTTTTTGTTCTTTGGGAATCTTTCTGGGAAATATAGTCATAATTTTCAGAGAGTTATGACTGAATTGTCATACTATACATAATAAGTTACTGCTGTAATCTAGAATGATGGAATGTATTCATGTGGTAAAGTGGTGATCCATAATCGTATTGTTATGCTAGAGAGTGAAAAAACACAAACATTTGAAACAAAATTAAACTTTGTATGTTAAAGAGGGTATGTAACAATAGGTGTCCTTCTGCAGGACACCTTCAAAATTATGGTTTGCTTACTGGGTTATCACACAGCACTTTTTCCTTCTGGTTGGCCCTTGGGGGACCAACCAGACCAATGCAGAACTAACACATAAGGGCAGAGAACTTTGCCAATGCTATGCAGAAGGGACCTTGATTTCTTGGTTGTCTATTCTTTGCTAACCCTTTGTGCTGTTCCTCTGTATGATGGTCCTGTTGAAACAGGGACAAGCAAAAGCATTAGCTGGTGATCCTGTTGGGAACTAGGTGGTTGTGGTTATTACAGCTCTTCTCCTACAGCCTAATGTCTGCCTAAGTCATAAGCATTCTTCTCAAAGTCAGTCAAACTGGGCCATCACAAAGGCTTACAAGTGTGGGCGTTAAAAGCTAGTAAGATGGACCAGGCAGATCGGAAGCACCTCATTTGTCTTCTCACAAAGTTTCAGGCTTGTTGTTTTGTCAATGCCTCATATTTCTTATCAGGTTAAGTCTAACTGGTTGCAATTACTATGCATTGAAGGTTACAGCAGAAATAGCATTGTTACATCTCTGTTTTTACAGCCTTACAACTTCCCAAGGCACTCTTTGCCACTGAATTTTTCCATGCATGGTCTCCAGCAAGCATCAGTCACTTTTTCATAAGCCCTTTTGAGTTCTTCGGTGAAGCTAAATGATTGACAAATCTTTGTAATTTACTGGGGCAAGGAGTACATCTTATCTCCCTTTGCATCATGTCACAGCGTTTGCTTTCAGTAAATGATAATAGCAACAACTTGTTCATTAATGGGCTGTTAGGTGTGTCTTTTATGGCATAAGTTGTACAAAATGGTGTTTATCACGTATGCTTAATACGTATCTTCCTACGTGGCACTTGAAATTTTGCAGCCAACCTGTAATCTCTGGTTTTGCAGTACCCGTGAGCAAGATAGTTCCTAGCTGAACATTTTGAACAGTAAGAGTTTTAATACCAGCTAATTCAGGTAAAACATTACTTCCTCATAGCACTGAAGCATAAAAGGTTCCCCTGAAACAGTTGTGACCTGCCTGCTTTCCATGGCTTTGAGGATTAGCAAAGTATTCATTTGAATTGACAGAGATTTAAAAATGTTTCTTGACAAAACAACTGTTATTGACGTGATTAGGAAGCCCACTAACTGGGGAGTGGTGAACAGTGGCCAAACAAAAGCTCTTTGACTCCAGCTCTGCAGTTAATGCCAAAATATTGATGGACAATATACAGCTTTTAATCATTGCATACAGGACTGTGGATGAATGAAGAAAGGCTCTGCTCCAGCACGGCCCAGTGTCGTCTTTGAGGCCACTGCAGTGGTATGCAGTACTATGGTGGCTTGCTGGTTGGGGTGCCTGGCAGTCGGGGCTGCACCTGGGGATCATCTTTTGGTGTCCTTGGTAGTACAGAGCTTCTTCCTCTTTGGTGGAAAAAGGTGTGTGTACCTGGAAATGTTTGTGATGACAAGTGGGGATTTGATTTGGTCTTGTTTCTGTGGTCAGTTTGCATTAGTAAAACCTGAGGGATTGATCCTGAAAAATGCTAAAGGACGGCGGTAGGCCGTTGTGCTAGTGATGTTGCAGAACATGGTAGTACTCTGTGCTCTATCACTTTCTTGACCTTCCTCCATGTACTTCCAAGTAGTGCCTGAAATCATTACCTGTCATAAACAGTTAATTGTATCATGTATTACCTCCCCACAACAGTCACTTGGACTACAGAGGGCTGTGTAGGGTTTTTATAGTAGGGGATTGGGGTTTTTTTGTTGCTTTTGTCATCTGTGCTGGGATTTGGTTTTAATGCTAGAAATATGCTTGGCACGGATGATGGGGATGTAAGGCACTATGGCTCTGGGGAGTACTTTGCACAGTTTTGCCCTGGATAGTATCCCACAGAGATGAGTTTTACAGTCATAGCAGAAGGAAAGTGTGACCCTGCTAAAGGAACACAGTTGGTGATGGCAGTTCTCAAATTGCAAAGAGGATGTTCTTGAGCAATTCTGTTACTATGTTGGAGAGTATCAGGAACGGTCCAGAAATGACCTTGACCTATGATCCCAATGCCTGCTGTATGTCAGACTTGAATAATAGTTACTGAAACTCAAATCACTTGAATTTGAGTTATAAATGAATTACAAACCATAGTACTGAGACCAGAGTACGAACTACTTTTCTTTACCTGAAGGTTGAATCAAATGCTGGTTGATTGCAGCATAGCTGGAGCCCAGGTGAGTGTCTGAAAGTTCAAGTAGCTATACAGAAGATGGCTGTGCCATTTTGAGTGCTGAAGCCCTGCTGAAGATGCCTGCAGCCTTTGCCCAGGATTTATGATCCAACAAGGGATGAAATACCTTCAAATGGGCACTTCATTCACTATGGTAGTTTGGTGTGCGGGGCTTTAGATCCCCTTCTGACATGCACAACCCTTTTCTGAATTTTGAACACTCTGGCTAGATGGGCTTCTTGGGATGACACAGATGCAACATGAATAATTTATGGCATTTCAAAAATTCTGATTTTGCTGTCTGGGGAAATGGACTAACTACAGTTTCTTGCATTTAAAAGCAGAAAGTTGTTTTTATTGTAAAACCCCAAACTGCATTTGAATATTCCTGTGCTCTGCTATGTGCCATCTCTTGCTCCCTGTCAATACACAAGATGGCTTTCTCAGTAAGAAAGTGATTCTGCATTATTTCCTACAGAGGTTTCTGCTGAAGTGGGCTGGCTGTAAGGAAGCAGCAACTCCTTTACATTCAGTAACCATACCATTTTCTGTATCAGCATGGAGCATTTGACTCATGTGCCCTAGAAAATAACTCCTCACTCCCACTATGTGCGCATATACTGAGCTGAGTTCTAAACCTGACCTGCAGTTCTGGGATGCAAACTCATGATCAAAATCTCTGGATGCAGAAGGTCAGTGTTTCAGTGTCCTGAGTCTCTGGGGTGAGAGTCCACTATTTAAGGAGTAGTGTTGTGAATTCAAAACAGGTTAATGCTTTCTAAGGTCTAGTGAAGTTACAAAAACACAGTACAAAAGAGCATATCTGCCTTAAATAAAAGCTGATTATAGAGCTCAATCCTGTTTCTATTAAAGTCAATACGGGCATCATGCTTCAAAATTTCACCCAATCTGGGTTGGGGTCTTTTACAAGGGGCAAAAAATTTCTGTATGAAAGATTGAGACACTTGTCAGCACAAGCAGTAATTCTACTCTGGCAGTAATACGATGCAAGTATGCTCTTCAAGGAGTTTATTTCATAAACAATACAAAAATAGTGGTTCTGTCTACAGCCTTTTCCCCCACACAGCACCTTGAGCTGTATTGAGTACCGGGCCTTAGGAGGCAGAAGGGTAACCTTCAACAAGATTTTACGGTCCCCATAGTCCAGGAACTGGGTTTTCACTACAGTTAATAGGAGATGGAGTAGCTAATATTTTAAGCCAGATCTGGGCCTGTGAATGCATAGCAGAGTTTTGAGTGATTTAATTTTCTTAATTTGGTACTCTCAGAATGTGCTCAATCCAGAGGTGCCAGGTTAAAAGACTTGGAAATAGGCTCACCTCCTACTGTAATTATCAGAAAGACTTCTGATCTGTCTGCATGCGTAAACTGGATATTTGTATGTACACATGCATCCACCAAGCGCAAGCCTTTTGAGAATTTTGGCTCCCTTTATTGGTAACTTTTTGTTTCATGATCCTTGCTCTGAATTTCTTGTTTGTCATTCCCTGTTTCCCATACTGGGAACCATTTGCTGAACTCACCTAACAAAGAAATGTTTGCTAATAGTCGTTCTTCAGGGGGAGATTGTGATAAGCAGGTTGGGATTTCAGAGAATGCTGCAGAAACCTACTTCTGAGACCCATTTCTGGCACTGTCTCACTCATGTAGCAACACCCTTGGCTGTGGTGAGCTCCCCTCATCCAGACTGCCCTGGCTTGTGAGTAATTTTCTTGTTCTCCTGTAGCTACCCACGGATTTGCAAAGTGCTGAGGAGCATATGTTGAAAGTACTCTAGAGAGTTGTTAGCCATGTGGCTGCTCTGTTAATTTTCATGGTGTCCCTGTGTTAGACCTCTGTATGTTGCTATGGAAAAAAAGTGCCCTTTGAGTTTTAATTCAGGGATCATAAAGACCTAATGTCACTTTTCCACAAAGGAGAGTGCAGCAAAGGATTCCTTGATGCATTTTTGCCTTTGTTTTGCAGTGTGAAAAGACAGGGAGGTTTTTGAGTCTATTTGTTATGTAAAATCACTTAGTTATTTCTGAAAAACATTGTTTATGGATATTTCACAACCTTTTTGGACATTCTCAGAAACAGAAATGAATATCATGGTGTGACCAAGTAAAGAAAGTGCTTGTTCTGAAGTTCCTTTCTAGAGAAATTAATGAAGTATTTTTAGGAATGAATTCTGAATGTGTTAATTTGCTGATCGTCTTCACTATTAACCAGAGATTGACTGAGAGTTGTCAAGTGCAGTATCCCCAAGCCAACAGGGAGAGCTGGAGACAGACTGCGCAGACAGCACTGGTTTTTTCTGCTCTGTTCTGCTCTGTTCCCCTTACTTTTGACATCGACTTTATTACTTTATTACTTGTCTAGTAGTAAATCTAGTAAATCCAGAGGGACCGTGTCCCCATGTCTCAAGGTCCCTCTGCGCACGCAGGCACAGTAATAGTCCTGCCCTATGTGCTGCTTATAGTGCTAGGTGTTGCCTTGAGAATATTGTTTCCCTCCCACATAGAGTCTCAGCTTTCCCAAGGTTGGATCTCCTTCAAAGAGAGCAGCCTTCACAGTCCTAACAGGCTTTCATCCATAGTGCGTCTCTCTTTTTGCCCCTCTCCCTCTGCTGTAGCATCTCTTCCCTTGGTCTCTGAACAAGAACATCTCATGTTCACTTGTCTGCTCTGCAGCTTGCTTGCATGCATTGCTGACTCGAGAGCTCAAGACCAAAGATTCTTTCAAGCCTTCTGTCCTAGCATGTAGCTGAGTACATTCAAAGAATCCCAAATGTGACTCTCTGGCTGTGAGTGTGTTGCATGGGATGGGCTGAGGCTGTACCTAAGCCACTTTCAACTCTCAGTGCTTCCCATCCCGACTGGCCGAGGAAGCCATACATCCTTTCCCTGGTAAGTGAAAGAACAGTTCAAAGACTTGCCCCTGTGGTTTCCTTCCTACCATTAAACAGATCCATCTCTATACATCAAATACAATTTTCTTTTGCAGCTAGTCAACTCTCTTGATTGTGCTCTTTGCTGATCTGGTAGTTATTTTCGTTGCCTCTGTGGAGGTCTGCTCTCAGCACACCCAGAGCCAAGGCTCCTGACAGGCAGCACAATCCTGGAGTGCCTTGGCAGGCTGCCTGTGTCTGTCCTGCAGGCCCTGGGGGGGCTCTCACACGTTTTGCCGCTTACTTTCCTCTTTCCTAGAGATCTAACGCAATTTTGCAAGTAGTCACTTGGAGCCATATTTCTCTTTGCCCTGGAATATTTTTTAATTTATTTTTAGTAAACGTTTGTCAGTGTTTCTAACATTGCGCCTCCAGCAACATGGCCTGGACTGAAGCCACGCAGCAGTCTGACAACCTGTTAGGCAAGTCTCCTATCAATTAGGCTGCAGCTGTCATTGGATCTATTCTCAGCCTCCTTGGTACGTGTTTGCAAATAACAGGGGCTGCTGTTTTGCAGCGCTTGATTTTTTTTTTCCTCCATAGCCAGGCAAGAACATTTTGTCCCTAGAATTCCTCCTGTCTCGGTTGTTTTTGCTTTCTAATCATCTTTGCTTTATTCTCCTAGGAATATATGTTTATCGAGGTTATTCTTATAAGTAAAGTCTCTGCTCTCTTTTAATGCACAAAACAAGGAAAACCTCCCCCAAAGTAACAAAAAAGGCAATAACTCACTCAAGGCTATACCTTGATCCTGTAAATGTTTTCAGACTTTCTCCAAAGCATCCAGACTGCTTCTTACCTGTGGGGAGCTGCCATTTTGAAAGCCTGCCTTGCGTGGAAGCTCTCCATGGGGGCTGCCTTGTTTCTGCTGATGTTTGAGCTTCGAGGTGATTGTGTGTTTTATTATCAAGTTTGCCACAGCTGGAAAGAGAGTCCCTGACAATGTACAATCTGTTAGAATTCCCTCTTATACCTTCCACCATTTGTAGTTTTCTCTTCTCCTATAAAAATAATGAAAATCGCTCTATAACTTTTTTCCAGATGTTGCACACAGCATGGTGGTACTTGATGCTAATATTTCATTCAGTAATCTATGGAGCACAGCCCAGTTTGTATTAGACAGAGCAACCACACTTAGGCATATCATTTTCTTGTTTTGCTGCCATGTGAAATGGGAAATCAGAATTGGGGTGTTCAAGCAAGGCAGAAGCACCCAGGGCATTTCATCCTTGGGCTGGCTGAAAAATACATTTTGATATTATGCTGTCATTTCTTTCACAGTCCAGGCTCTGGCTTTGCACAAAAACAGTGGAAACTGTTCCAGTTTCCTCTCAATCTGTAGGTCTTAACAACGGGTCTCCAGCCAGCTTGCAGCTTTGGAGGCAGAACCAGCCCATCATCGGCAGATTGAAACAGTTAAGTTTAGGTCAGCTCATGCTGAATTGGCAAAAGTCTCTACACTTGCCTTGGTGGGAGGGTGAGGACAGGGCTTTTTTTTCTCTCCCTGCTAAATAGCACACAATACTGCAAGATGCTTCCTCTGCAACATCACTCAGTGTTTGCTCTGCAAGAATGTCCACAAGGAGCCCACCTAGTGCTGTAGCTGTGCTGGCATTCAGAGGCGTCTTGAAGTTTTTGTGTATGAAATTTCCCCAAACTAGCTGTGTGGCCCTGCGAAGCTCTTAGGCACTGTAAGTGTTAATACAGCACAGCCTGTCTATGCTGTATTTTCTGCAGTACAAAAAAACCCCATGAGAGCAAGGCTCCACCAGGATCCCAGGACTGGGAGGTTTGGTGTTACACCACCAAGGTATGGGGCAGCTGGCTCATTGAAGGGAGTCTGCAGGGCTCTGAGCAGCTGCTCGGCGTGTGAGTGAGAGGGGCTTCTGTGGGCAAAATTAGGGATGCTGGGACACATAGAAGGCCTAGGCAGGGCATTGCTGGATTGCCTAGTAGTGCATTAGCACCTCAGAAAGATCTGAGTGCTTTTGTGATCCTCTTTCTAGGTGTCTATTACCATCTTTCTTTACCAGGGGAAAGGTGGCTCTAAATCCCTTAGGAAGCTGCAATTTAGACTAGGATGTAGGCTCCCACAGCACTTCAGGTGTTTCATGAAATACTTGTTGGAGATAGATCCTGTTGAGTGGTGCTGCACATCTTTGGGCAATCTCAGGCTGAGACACTGAAGGTTTTCTCAAGTACTTATTTAATGAGGAGCACATTTCACATCTATACAGCATCCCAAATTGTTCCTGCTCAGCCACTGAGCTTTCAACTTTTTGAAAGTATAAACATTGTTAGAATAAGCTGCCATCCTGTAGACAAAGCTTAGTTGGCAAGAAGATGTAGTTTATGCAGTATTTATGTTCCCCCGGTAAACAAAGACAAGTAAAATGCTTTACTTGTTAACATCAATTCAAAGGAAAAGCGAATGATGGCATTTGCTGTAATCATGTTCAATGTTCTGAAGGTGTCTGCGTGTTTCACCTTTATTCCAAGTTCTTGCTTATAATTTGCTTCTTATGTTTAATAGTGTGTGACTGTTTCTGAGAATGCAGCGTATGACTGTTTCAAGACTGTATTTAAACAGAAGAGCTCTCTCTTCATTCTGTAGTGATAAATATTAAGTGCAGCAGGAGGACTGGTTAAATAAGGAGGAGGGGCCTGAGCTGACTAGTTTGGTGTTCGTTTCTTTGTCAGCTGCCGTTGGAATAGCGTTTAGATTAGTGTGATTACTCTTTGCAGCGGCTGCAAGTTCATAGACCAACTGTGCACTTGTATCAAAGCCATCAGAACGATTTTAGTCCAGGGTTCCTACCAGAATTATTTATATAAAATGCATTTGAAATCCTATATTGGCCATTTACACGTGAGGATTTCTATTTCAGGAAGCTCTGGAAACCGCCAGGATCTTCAACTGCACCCTTTCCAAAAGATACAGGATCCTTTTAACATTTAATGATGACCGAGAAGGTTCTTAAAAATAACTTAGAAGCACAAAGCATCTTAGTGTGCTCCCTACCACTTACAGGGATGGACTGAAAGTTAAATTTTGGATTCTATTTGCATTTCTTGTTCTTTCTTGCTTCATGACCTGAGATGAATTGCCTAGTTCCCCTTGACAAATGAGCTTAATACTTATCTGTTGTCCATATTTACATTATTACATTTAGGAAGTGACAGAATCTGAATTCATCTTCTCTGGGGAGAGAACTGTAGAACTCTGTGGTGGTCAGGTAGTATAAAATATATCCTTCTACATGACTGCACATGGTATTATCCACTGTATAATTTGCTGGGTATCAAGTCCATTTCACATGCAAAAGGTCCCCAGTTAATGATGGTATAAGTTCTTTCGGGAGGGATTGTGCTTACGTATATATTTGTACAATATTCAACATAATAGCAATCTAATCGTGACTGCATCATTTATGCTTTGCTAGAGTTTATACAATATAGGTAATCAATTAGTCTGATTCTTCTGCATGCTGCTAAATGGAACATGAGAAGCTCATAATGGGCAGCAGTAAATAGACATTTGTATGTACACAGGTACACTGTGCAGTGAAAGAGGCATGCAGGAGACAAGGTACTGAACAAAACAGCCCTGCATAAAACCAGGCATTCATTTAAAGGAAGAAAAATGTCGCTGAAAGCTGCAAGATTATTAGCATTACTATGCATGAGGAGTACTCAAAGAAGATGTTTCAAGAGGAAGAGAGACATTATTCAAGTGTCTAAGAAGACAGACCATCAGCAGCAGTGGAGAGAGAAAAGGCTTCCAAAGGAATAGCACAGCATTTCAAACATTAAATTACAAGGGGACTGAAGCCTTAAAAGGTATGTTGGAGTTTCTGCATTATTTATTATTTGAGATTGCCTTTCCCCCCAGTGCTTAAGTTTTGTTCCATTCATACAGAAAAGAAAAGTCCTTGCCATACTTCTTATCTTCCTGGGGCTTTCTGGACACTGAGCCAGCTGTAAGTTTTGAGATATGATTTACTCTAAGCAGACATTGATTACTTGCAATGCTGCAGTGTGTTGGAGCTGCTTGTTAGAAAGGCTGGGGAAGTGAGAAGGATTTGGCTGCCGTTACTCTGGAGCTTGGGAAACTTGGACTCAGAATTCATTATTATTTTGTATTTTTATTGCATCCATACCTACAAGCTCCAGGCACCAATAGGATTTCACGGTGCTAGGTGCTGTCCTTTCTTCAACACAATTTAAGGCCTTGTGGACACCTTTTTTGAACCTAGTGCATAGCTGCACTGACAGTGCAGTCACGCAGAGCACAGAAGCTTACACCAGGAAAAAGCCTGCAAAAGTATAGCTTGTATCAGTTGCCTGAGCAAAAGAAGCTGTATTGGCAAAAAGAAACTTTTTTTCCCCTTTTGCTCATTTTACAGCTGTGTCTACATTAGGGCTTTTGCTGGCATAGCTGAAAAAAAAATCACACTCCTGACAGGGATATGCTGTCAATTTTTTTAAATAGATGAGCTGAAAGTATTTCCACATGATGGATCAGTGTGTGTTTCTGCGTGTGGGGAAGGGGGAGGGGTGAACCTGTTTTAAAATAGAAGTTTCTAAAATTGGTTTGCACAGATACCCTTAAAATGGCAAGTACTGCCGTTGCCAATAGCTTCCTGCTTCCTGGCCCTCCTGTCCTTCTCACCCAGGCTCAGACCCCAGCCCTGTATTCCCCTTCCCTTACGCCTTGCCTGCCCCACACCCTGCCGTGTCCGGCTGGGGGGTGTCGCCTGCTGTCCTCAGTTCTCCTGCCTGCCTTCTGCCCTGACAGCGTCCCACCGCTGTGCTTCTGCCTCCTCTCCAAACACCTTCACTGAAGCTCCAGTCCATCCCCTCTGCTACCAAGGGCTGGCTCTGTTTCCTGAAGTGTGGGTTTCTTACCTTCCTCTCCTACCGTTGCCCCCAAGGCCTCTGTTGGGCACGAAGGCTTAGGCTTTTCGTACAAACAGAAGTCGTCCATAAACTCTGTGCCATTGCAATATGTTTCATTTCCTGCAGCCAAACTGCATGCTAAGTCGAAGTGAGAGCAGAGGGATTTCCATTTCAAACAGGGAGGCAGAGCCTTTCCAGTACATCTGGAGAATATTTGGAGGAAGAGATGGAGTTGTGATAAGATCACAGGACTAGAGGCATGAAGGTCGGTTCTGTTGCTGCTTGTCCTGACCAGACAATTACTGATGTTTACCTTGTTCCATCAGCTCAGGTTGGTTATGGAGCCCAAATGGCATATAAAGGTATGGTATGTACTAGCTCCTGGGGAAGGAATTGATCCCAGAGCTACTGTGATACTTCTGAGTCACCTTTGGGCAAAAGTTCCTGCTTTGGTGCCTCGGGCACAATCATGAGGTATGAACCTTAATTTGATCAAACTGGAAAGGCGGTGAGGTCCTGTGGTGGCTGTGTCCGCTGAAGTGCAAGGAGTAGGGATTAGCTCGTCCTCAGATGACTCACACTTCTTTAGAAGTACAATTCTGTGAAAATAAGTTGCTAAATAACCTGCACACCTTGGTGTGAGGGAGTGAGGGGTCAGAGGGAAGCAGGCTCCTGAGCAGACAGCAGCCTGGGCAAGCAAGTCCTTGAATCACCCGCATGTGTCAGTGTGTGTAACCAGCACCCCAGAGTCCTTACTGATGGTTATTGCAGGTGATCCATTGGTTATACACCTGGAAATGAGGCATATGTAATAATTTTTTAAAAGAGCAGTGAGAGGACTTGTTTTAATATTTTCTGAATATGAAAGTTTAAGCATTTAAATAGCATTTAACCAAGTAACCCACGGCCCATTGGTATCAACAATTTCTTCAGAGTTTAAACTGACATTTCATAAGTATGTTAATTGATACTGCACTAAGTTACTATAGGTATCTTCCTAAGTGCCAATTATCTGCCTCAACATTCCCCACAATTTAAGTTTGTTAGTAAGAAGCTAATTACACTAGTTTATTGCTGATGGAATTACATGAAGAGTAGATTTCGCTCTTACGTACTTATTAGACCTCAATAAGTGATCCTTAGCAGTCTGTTGCTATTCAATTAACAAGTAATAACTTCCTTAATGAATCTAATTGAAATGCTTATTTCAGTCAGGCACCTAATATAAAGCGCTTTACTTTGAGCACTTTTCTGAGTGCTAGTCTTGTTTACTTAACAAGAACAAAATGGGGCCACTGAGGAAAACTCTGAGACTGTGATGAGAACTGACTGAACCACTGTTGGTAAATCCCTGCCAAACATGACCAGAAGTAATTTACCAGGTGATTTCTGTTCTACAGAAATATCACGGGAATAAACCAAGACATTTCTCTCTGAGGGTTTAAATCCATGGAGGAGATTCTGCAGCATGAAATTCTTCTAGCACATTAGCTCTACCTCCTGCGACGGATGTAAAAACACTCACTGCTCCGCTGGGAGCTGCGTAGCTAAGCTCCGGTGCGCTGCCATGGATGCTGTCATTGAGTTCTCGTTACAGTTCGACTGTTTAAAAACTCACTCCTTTTCTTTGTGAATCTTCATGTTGGGGTTAAGAGAGTGTTAGAAGTATGATGATGGCTATATTTAATGATCTAAAACTATCAGTATAATTACAGCCAAAAAGAGGATATAACTGGAGGGTTTTATACTGTTCCGTGTACTTCAGTGAGACTGACACTAAATCACCTTGAATTTGGTCTTTGCTCACAGACGGAACCTGCCCTGAACTGTCTTGAGTGACCACTCCTGGGGCTAACAAAACCCAGTTGCTATGTGGAGACAGCTTCCTAACAAATGTGGCAAAGAAGCGTGTGCAGTGTACCTGGGGCTGTGCATGCCGAACCTGGCGAGCTGATAGGTTGGACTCTCCTTAATGGGGAAAGGGGATTTTGCAGTCTAGGAAATGATAACTTGCTTCAAGCCTTTACGGGATGGGTAGACCCAACAGTGGTTGGCTTCTGGAGCTATTTTTGGTTTCAGGATTAAAAGTCTGGTTTCTCCTGTAATGAGGATTTAACAGACAAGGTTTGTGTTTGTGGATAAATGCCAGGAAATCTTCTCGAGCAACACTAACAAATTATTCCATTTGGCAACATTAGCGTATGGGCAGTAACCTTTTCTCAAGAATTTTTAGCAGATAGATTTAGTGTCAAAAAAACCCATAATAGGCTGTAATATCTTCTCCAGTCTATCAGGTTTGCTCCCAACTTTTTAATGTATGCCTTCTACTCATTGAATTGAAAGACCTTATTGATCTCTTTGCAGCTGAACTGATTATTGGGGTAAGAGAGAGACTTCCTGAAAGAAGCCAAGAGAAATTACTCATTTAACATGCTCTGATTTTAGTAAACTTCCATTTAACCTCCAGGGTTAATTAAAAAAAAGAAAATTGCTGGTTGGCTGGCATAAATTTATTAAATCAGACAGAAACTGAGTTCAGGCTAGTACATATAATGTCAACTTTTGTAATATTCTTGGGGAAAAAAATCCACATAATCCATCCGTATTAGTATTCCAGAATTGCTTTATTTTAAAAATACAGCCATGACAGCAAAACAACCCAACTAGGAAAATAACCCCCCACATGAGAACACATTCTGCAGCTTTAGCTAGTTCAGAAATACTTAAGTAAGGAATCAGGGACTTCATAGGTCTGTGGTTATTGGTTGAAACCTGGTCTTTATCATGAGGTATTAGCTACTTGGTGTCTGTAGCTTCTTCAGGTTGGAATTAGGGGGTTTGGTATGCTTTCCAGAGATTCCATGGTTCTTCCCTGTGCCTACAGGGTGAATGATACACATCATAGCTGGCGTCTTTGTTAATGTCTGAACAGAGAGCAAGGATTAAATGGGCCTAACAGCTGAAGGGATTTTCAAAGGCATGAGTGGTATTTACACATGTATCTCCTGCTGGTTTCTATTGGTTTTCCAGGCTTGCTTTGAGATTCCTGGTTTGGTTTGGATCTGTCTCCCCACTGCTCTCCCTGACCCTGTTATGGACAAGCTGCTTATGGGTGTTAAATGGAGATCTGGGGAAATTTTCAGAGGTACAAATGTCAACACTCAAGTTACGTTGATGGGATGGAGAAGCCCATGATCGATAGGAAAGAGCTAATAGAGAACCATCCTGGAGAATGTTCTGTCTTGTCATTCATGCCGTGACAAGCCTGGAGGTGAGATCCAGTGGCGTAATAAAGGCGCAGTCTGAATTTTTAAAGCTGGGCTCCTCTGACCCTGACTTGACCTTGCATCTGAAGCAAAGCGGAGTTGGGCTGCAATATCCTATGAAGGTACAGCCAGAGAAAGGAGAAGCCTTCACTGGAAGGGCTTTATGAAAACACAAATGAGCACTAAAATACCAAAGAAGTGAGGCTTCAAGACAGGTTAGTTATTGTCCTGTACAGGCCAGGTAAAACTATGTTTTAGAGAACATAAGGAGGAGTATAAAAAAATCTAGTACTGGATTTAGATAGAAACTGATGACGTTGTTAGCTGTGTGGCATTTGTGCAAGATTTTGTTAGAAGCCAGCATCATAAAGCTGCCCATTCTGTCAACCAGCTTCAGGGCAAACATTTTCTCCTCCCCCCCCCATCAAAATGAGATGACAGTTCTCTAAGTGATTTTAGTCTGAAATGTGACAAAAAGTTTTGGCAACTGATCTTCCTTTTGTGTCCTATGTGATGTTTTGTCCCTCCTGGCCTGGAATATCTTATGTAGTTAAAGCGTTGTGAGGCATATTCGCTCCCGCAGAGTATGGGGAGAAATTCTACCTGGGGTTTTGTTCCCATGGAAGGGAAAACCCAGCCTTTTACCAAGTACTGCAGTTTAACTGAAGCAGCAGGAACTAGCAAGGAATGCTTGTGACATGGAACATATCATGTGTAGTAGAATGTCATTTTCAAGTGCTTTCTGAACTATCCATCCCAGTAACGAAGGAGCTCTGAAATACCACGTGACTTTCTCACAGTGTGTTGCGCTCCGTATAACCTCGCCTTTGATCATGATGTCACTTCAGATGAAAGACTCGCATGGAGAGTGGTACGTTGTGTGGTGGGATCAGCTGATACCCTCTGGGATCTGAACAGTGAAGGACTATTTGAGATGTACACTCTGTGCTTGTCAAAGAGAAATAAATGCTGCAATAAAAATAGTAGTTGGATATCCAAACTCAGTCTGGGTAGAAGGAAGACTTCACCTTTATGCAAAAGGACTGGCTTAATCTGAAAGTTCTCCTAGAAGGGATTTCAAGGGTGAGTAATCATTTTTACTGTCTTTTAGTTCAGGGTCCTAATTTAGCTCAGTGATTTCCTGAATGCTTGAGAAGCTCTAGGTGGCCCTGCTTGAGCAAGGGGGTTGGACCAGATGATCTGCAGAGGTCCTTTCCAACCGCAGCCATTCTGTGATTCTGAGATTTTGATATATTGATACCCCTTACGTGAGTGTTACCAAGAGAAGTTAAACAAACACCACAAAACACCCTTTTCTGCTGCTGTTAGCACAAGCAGCTCCCCACGGTATAGTCTCAGTGTGCTCAGGGGGTGCCTTTATTCTTGTGCCTGGGAGCTTGGTGTTTGGCACCTTATGTGCCAGTTGAGTGTAATCTATGATGGGCTTTTCTAGTGCGTTTAAAACCAGGCAAACTTACAACCACACACACTGTGGTCCAGGGATGGCAAAAGGACTCCACACACAAAATGTGAGCTGGCCTAAGCAAGCCTGTTCAGCTCCCATTGCAGTCGCTGCTGGAAAACCCTCCAAAACCCAGAAAACGCAGGCCATTCCCACAGAGGCATTTTTCTTATGCTGAAGCCTTGATCTCCTTATAAAACAAATGTGTCCAGAGATGATGTTGGCGCTGCGTCCAGTTACAGCAAATGCTTTCCTGCAGATGTGCACCCCATTTTGCATTGGCCTTGCTCACACCTCAGCATTTGCTTTCTGGGAACGTCTGAGTGATTGAGGGTGAAGGCCTGGCCCCGTGCAGCTCTGCCATCTCATTCGATGGAGTCAGTATTTCACCTGCGCTAACAGTGACAGAGACTGAATGTCAGAGCTGCATGCACAAGCTTTCACAGAAATCAGTTCTCACATACAGCATTAATATTGGAAATGCTTCTCGCTCACCTAATCGTTGGCCAGGAGCAATAACCTGTGACTAATAGCCATTGGCGGTTATACAGCACGGCCTGATTATAAAAATTCGCCATTAGTCTGTAACAAAAAAAGTCTCAAGCTGTTAATTGACCAGCACGTATTCCTGAGGAAATCGGAGTAATCAGATGGATATTCACTGCACAGAGAGGCCAGGTACAGCTCGCTTGTGCATTGCTTTTATGATTCATCTGCTCTGATCTACTTTTGATTATTTTTTCCTCATGTGGGGTCAGTATTGTAAATCAAAGATTTGAGAAATAAGCCTGTGCTTAAAGTGACCCAAATTAAAAGCCAGTTGCCACCTTTCTTCGCTTCCTAGGCAGCCATCCATTTCTGGCAGGAGTAGGCATATGTTAAAGGCTGTCATACAGCTACAAACCAGTTAGCTCATGGGCTGCCTTTGCCAATATTTAAGGTCAGCTACTGGAAAAAGTTACAAGACGGCTATTACAGCCAGGTATGATCCTGCAGAAGGACTTTATTGAGAACTGTTATTCTTTGCTCATTTTTGTGCAAGTCAGTGGGATGCTGCCCTGGAAAAACAGCCTGTGAGTCACAAAACAAGGACAGCAAGATGTGTACAGGTCGGTTTGGGGGTTGGTTTTTTTTTTTTT
>VYZM01020685.1:647431-667651 GCA_013398915.1 Dromas ardeola
TTTGGTCATTCAGGTTTTCCTGTAGTAAACTCCCTTTTTTGTTGACAGATGGGGACCATTCCTGAAAATGGCCAGGACAGCTTGGCCGTGTGGTAGATTTTTCTTCAGGAGCTTGAGTAACACTCTTCCTGGCTGACATGAAGGGCAGAGGCACCAGTCTGGCAGAGAGGACGCAGCGTCACCACTGCAGCCCAAGGACTTCTCAAACTTTACATAAACGTGGTCACCCTCTGGCATCTCAGCTCTGGTCAGCAGCCTTCACTGTAGCACAGACTTGGATCTAGTTATGATTTTAACGAGCAGAGCTCAGAAAACTTGTTGGTGTCTGTAGGAAAAAAGCAAGCAAGCAGATCATAAATCAGGTCATCGGATGAATTCAGAATGCACTAATAAAATCAGAGCTTCCAATAAATTTCATTTCAGGCAGAGTAGAAATGGTTTCTCAGTTGAGAGTTCAGGGCAGATTATAATTTCAGATGTGTGTCAGGCCAATGCAATATGTCTACAAAAATGTTTGCAGGCAGGCAGCACCGGCTGGTCCAGAGTCAGGCCCTCACACCAGTTGCACTTTAGTATGATGGAATAAAAAGGCGAGAATCTCTACTTCTCTGAGCAAAGCTAAATCTAATTAAATATTTAATGTGTTTTTTTTTTTTTTTTCTCCCGAATCCTTTGGTTTCTTGCTCTTTCATACTGTGCTATGATGACATTTGAACAACAAATGCAGTCTTGGTAGGTTGGTCTCCTGGTACTGCTTTTTATATGAAAAGCTTGCACATCCCAGCTGAAGTCCAGATGCTCCATTTATGAGGTATTTTGTCGTGATCAATTTTTAAAAAAATATTTTTCCATCCCGTGAAATTAATAGGCACCTGGGGAAATACCAACCAACTCCTCCCTACTCCTGCAAATAGTAACCTTTCCCAGATGGGAAGGGATTTTGCTTTCCCTTTATTTACCTGCAAGATGTCCTTGCTGGTGCTCAGAATCACAGAGGGAGAAGGAAGAAATAAGAAAACCTTCATAAGTGGAAAACGTTACAAAGAGACCAACCGCACATACTCAACTCAGAACACTGCCTTCTGAGGCTCCATTAAACTGAATAAACCCTGCATAATCTTGCCAGGGTCACAGAACAAGTCATTAGCAAGACGGCACTAAGACAGAGGCATCCTGATTTTTGTATCTGCTCCGATTACTTAAGACCCCAATTTAAAAGGCCGGAGGTTTGTGCTGGCAGCACAGCCATAGAGATAACTACGCATGGCTTTACAAATTGGTTTTCTTGCAATCAGCTCACTACTGTGGGCCTGCAGCCCTTTTTTGTTTTGTCTTTTTTACTTGGCTGTGTTCTGTTCAAAATTATTTGGTTTTTTTTTTTTTTCCTACAAAAANCCTACAAAAAAAAAAAAAAGCAAGCCAGAGATAAGCGGGAGCCGCTCCTCTGCCTTCGTGCACCCACACCAGGGCTGCGCGCGCTGCCCCGGGCGCTCAGGACAACTCTGTGCTCGGGGCCTGCGACCTCCCCTCGCGAGCGTGTTCCTGCCTGCCAGCATCGAGCACCCTTCATGTGCTCATCGGCTACCGTGGCTATGGATTGCTCTTCAACAGCGCCTTTAAGATGCTTAAAACCAACCAATTGACCCAGGAGAGCATCTGAGGAGAAAAACTGAAATTGCTTTCATTTATTTTCTTGGTAAGTTTTTTCCTTATTGCAGTTCTCTTTCAGAATGGGGAGTCTGTAAGTGGCTGCTTTGGCATCATCATTAAAGACAAAGCCGTTTAAAAGCTGCTGGTTAGCTTTTGGCTGCCAAGTTCCTGCTCTGTTAGTAAAGGGAGAGTTTTTCTTCTACTTATTCTTCTAACAAATGGTGAATATCTGTTTTCATTGCCTCCTGTGGTGTTTGTGCCCATCACAGCCTGTCGGGAGAGACAACTGTCTGGCTAGACCCATCCAGGCACCACATCGCTCTGGTTAAGTGAAGGCTGGTTCGATATAGACCAAAACAAGTAACTGTGGAAAACAGTCACTTGACACCTTTTTAGATAAAATAAATACAGATATTTTTCTGAACAAAAATAGTCCACAATTTGTGTTGTAGATGCACTTTTATATGTTACTAAAATAACTAGTTGTAATTTCTCATTACCACCCTTAATGCCTGACTGAAAATTATTCAAGCAGGTGTGCTTCAAAAGGTACTGCCCCTCCACAGCGGGCACACCGTTAGCCAAACTGGCTGACACATTCATGTGAAAGGCATAATTAATTTTTAAGTGGAAAAGCAGCACAGGCTTGCAGCGTATGACAGCTATATGTGTTTGACTCTTCATTTCATATAGAAAGACAGCCAATGGAAAAAACCCCACATCAATTAAAAAAAAAAAATCTAAATTTGCTTCTGCACTAGGAAAAACACATATTGAGCCATTATAGGTTTGGGATTTTTTTTTTTTTTTTTTACACCGTGTTTCTTTTCCCATTAAAATTATTTTTTTTTTAGTAAGATACAACTAGATGCCACTGCATTGTTATAACATGCACAGTAATTTAAAATGATTAATAGCTTGACAGCATAATCTCATAACAAATCATTTTTATCCATTATCTAAAATCAACTTTTAATTAAAAGAATACGTTATATTTGTTTTCTGATACTAAATTACCTTGATTATTTTAAAATTACGTGTGATGTTGGCACATACTAAATATATAGCTGTTGGGCTTTACTGTCTGCCTGAAATGTGAATTTCAATTAATAAGCATTCGTTAAGTATTTAGGAACGTCCTGCTCTGTAGGGTCTGCAATTAATTTTGCCAGGAACGATTTCTATCTTTTTGTAGCCTACATTACAGAAGGAACACACTATCTTCTTTCAAAACTGTACTGCATTTGCACAAAAATTGCTATTTTTCTAACCTTAACAAAGAAAGGTTCACAGAAACCAGAGCCCAGCTGAAACCTGGATCAAGCTCCAGTAAAGGCTTCATATGGGTGTGTATTACCTATTGTCAAATTTAGCGCATCTGTTGGTGTGTCTGTGGGCAACCCCGAGTCTGTGCTGTACTCTCCCACTCTGTGCCAGTTACTTTGATGGTTTATATTTAACTCAGGAGGCTGAAAGTCATCTACAGACACTCACTCTCCCGCAAGAACATGCACGTCAACATGTGGCTGCGGTGAAAATGGACGGACACCTGCGCGCGTCGCCGTCCACCTCTGCAAGTCCCCTGTAAGGCTGATGAAAGGATGGATGGCTCTGCGCCCTCTTCACTGAGCTGTTAACGGCAAGCAGGGTTTTTCCTCTATTGTAATCTCAACACCAACGCACCTCCAACTAGCTTAGCTAATAATGAAATTAGACACGCAATACATTGGAATAGTTTATTTTGACTTTACATGCGGTGTTAAAAACCCAAAGAACATATTATTTACACATCCACAATACAAGTTTACAAGATATCTATACATGTTAAAGTACTCTATAGTATAGAGCAGCTTCATTTAAGGGTTACTTTTTTTATGCCGTACCATTAAAAAAGATACAATCTGCGTTTACCTTTGCACAAATGGATAAAGCATCTTTTATTATTAAATTAACAGAATAAGGACTAGGTTGAATGTTAGAAATTTCAACATAAATACTGAGAGAACTCACATTACCATCTACAAGGCAGCACAATGTTACAGGAGGTTATCAGGGTTCACATACATTTATCTTTCGGTTTTACACAAGTCTGTATTGATTAATATTTGTAAAGTGAATTCGGATCAGTTTGCATCTTTTGACAACCGAGTATATTTTTAATAGTTATTAATCTGTAGTGTTTTAGTTGCAAGACAGAAGTGTTCAGGAAGAAAAATCATTGATTTTTTGGATCCAGAGGTCTCAGGAAGTAAATGTCCCTTACAGCCTTACAAGAAAAAATGACTACTTCTATCCTTTATTCTTTGTTCCGTAACAGAGATCCAGTTTTCAGTGACTAACCTTTTCTCCCCTTTGAACACGTAATATGAATCTCTACCGTCTCTGAAACCCATTGCAGTTATTTGTCCCGCTAATTCATGAATATTCCTCTGCCATGGTTATTTCTATAGTTATGTTCAATAAACAATGTGGTAGTGTGTAGTTTGCAAGCTAAAATAGCCATCTGTGTTGAACATCAGCTGCAAGTGGATACTGTAAAACCTACTAAATAGCTTACACAACTTTAGCAGGTGTTCCATTACCCTAGAAACCTCATTTGATTTCACATTATAACTGTTTGATCCTTCGGAGAGCTGGAGTGGAATGTTTATCGTGGTAAGGTGATTTAATGCTGCTGTCTTCTTGGATTGTAGGCTGCCTTTAGTTATTAATTATTCTGGCTTTTTATCTTTCTTCTTTTTTTTTTTTTTTGGGTGCTGTTGAGAGGTTTTACAACTGGCACTCGGGAGATATGTGCTATAGTGAGAACACTTGACAGATTTATTTTTTTCTTTTTTTTTAGTACTTTTATCATTTGCATGAATAAGGCACAAAATGCACAGATTCAGGTAAACTCACACATAATATTTACAGAATATTGTCATTACCTGCATGACTTTGGAAAAAAAAAAAACCCCTTACATTACACAACAAAAACAAATTGATTGCACTACTGTTGAGTTTTCACAGACTGCTTCTGCCAGGCCAATTAATGTTTCCTCTTTTTTATTGACAAGAGTCTATCAGCGTGTAGGGCATTATTAAATGCAACAAAAAACGTAACCTTTTCTAGTTACACAGGCCTTTGCCAAGTGAATTGATTATTAGCTGCCCTCAATGAGAAGTACAGGGGCTCAAGTTCACAGTGGCCAGGTATTGGATGGAGGCACTGTGGAAACACAGTAAAACTCCCCCGTTCCAGCCCAAAACACTAGATTTGAAATGCACAGCTCTGAATCAATAGCAGTGTAACAGAGTTATGAAGAATTAAACGTATCTGCACTCTTTCACTGGGTGACTATTTCATCAAGGCGTTACCATTCGGAAGGCTGGCAGAGATGCGCAGTTCATCCTTAGCTGTCTCCAAACTGAACCCAACGGGCTGCAGAAGGCAGAGTCATCTGTTTGTTCAGTCATGCTCAATGTAAACAATTCCATAGCATAAAAGATGCAATGGGAATCTAAGTACATCCTAGTGTGTACAGTACACACACACATCCACACACACGCACAGCTTTACCTGTGGCACAAACAAAATGCCACACACATGGAGAGAAAAAAATAAAAATGCTACAGTTGGGCCAGAGACTGAATTCCAGCAAATTGATTATTAACCCAGATATTCATTGAGACATTACCATTTTCTGACATTTGTGCAAGAGGCAAGGTGAATGCATACATATTAAAATGTTCACATTTAATGGGAAGGACCACGCTTAATGGCAGTCTAAAATGGAACCCATTTTTCAAGTATTTGCTTACTGATTTTTTTCCCACGAACTTGTTTTTTAGCTATTTAGAACAGTAAAGTAGCCCCCACCCCATTGTGCTACATGTCTCCTTAGCTCCAAACAAAAGAAATGTAATGACCAGCACTTTCCTTTGTTTTTTGTGTTTGCTCTCAGCAAGTACACGAAGTCTTGCTATAGCTACATGTGGCAAGACACAGATGTTGCTGAAGTACAGACAGTTTCTTTGGCCACTTTGTTCTCTTTAATAACAAGCGAGTCTCTGTCGTATGTGTCTACCACAACATCATCTCACAACCTGTACAGGTCAACGCCACACTCATTTTTAGCACAGACATGTCCTAGTAACTGTATTTGTTCAGTGGTCTGACTGAAGTTGTCTGAGGAACAAATGAGGGTTTTGGTGGCACGTCGGGTTTTAAGGAGGGTGTCCTCTTTATTCCTGTACGAGGAAGGGTGCCGTTGCTCGTGTAACTGCTTTGCCTGGACAAGGAAGGCTGGAGGTGAACGCTGACAGGCGTTCCTTGCATGTAGTCCATCTTTGTGCCTGCCGTGGGAGGCATGTACCCCCCACGATTAATACTAGGCTGTCTGGATAACAAAACACCATTTGGTGAGTTTAAGTTTTTAGGAAGGGCAGATATTGAATGCCTTTGCGAAGAATTTTTGTGATAACCCCTCTGCCTTTCCAAAGAGGTCATTGGTACTGCAGGAGTGGTGGGAACGTCCACTCGTTTTGTGGGGCTGTTCCTCGGAAGAGTTGATGGAGGAGAGTATAAAGATGCCTCCCTGTTGGGAACCTTAGGTGGGATCTCAGACATATTTCCCATTGGATCCAGCATTAAAGTCTGGTGGGCCATTTGAATATCTCCCATAATTGCTTTGGGATTACTAGTAGTTTCATTTAAGTGTTTCAGAAAATCATTCAGGGTGTTCCTGGAATCAACAGATCTCCTGTGGTCTCTTTTGCTGGATGGTTTTGTAAGTGGATGATCAGTATGTTGCATCTTTTTGTCCGCCTTGTGCGCATTAGAATTGGAGAAAGATGTATTGTAATCATGGGTAGCATTGGGAAGAACGATAGCGCTAGGAATATGTCCATGACTTAGAGGAGAGTGGGGTGGAGGACTGGAAGGAAAAAACTGAGGGCTTTTTAGTGGAGTTTCCTTTCGTGAAGCATTGAGGTTACTATGCGGTTTGTCCGACTGACTTTTCATAGCCTGCAGAGTCTTTTGTTGAAGAACTGGTGTAGATTCAGGAGTTGGAAGCGCAGCTAATTCCGGAGGCTGGCCCCTGTGGTCCATCATCATGGACTTCGTATCACCGTTCGGTGGCAACTCCTTTCTGCTCGTCAACAGGTTTGTGTAAAGTTTGGGTGAATCAATGTTTTGTTGATATTCCTTGACGGGACTATCAAACAGCCCATTCAGTTTAGCAAAGCTCCCACTGGAGTCAGTACAGGACTGAGCCGATTCTGCATCTTTGTGTATTTTTCTGGATTTCCGTACAAATATATCCCGGTAACAGTAAACAGCCACTCCCGCAATAAAGGCTCCCAGGACAAAAGCGGCAAAGACACAAGTGATTAGGACATTCATATGTACCATTTGGTTGGACTCTCCTGATTGTACTTCCCACCTTACACCTGCAAAAGACATGCAGTATATCGTAAATCTACATGTACTTCATACTGATGCGTTTCAGAAGAAGGTGGCCTCCCTCAGGGAAGTGTCTACCAAGTGTTTGTAAGTGCTCTGGGCCTAGTCTCGCTGTAACTCAGCTGGATCCTGCGATCCACAGCACTGGTGAATGCAAATATTTTTATAAATAAAAACGACTGTCTGAGCATTGATCAGTCTAAATGAAGACCATCCATTTTCTTTGATAATGAGGAATGCTCATCAAAGTTCTCTCCTCATTTTAGGTTTGGTTTAGGGTGTCCTCAAATTTCCTTAAAGGCTCGCAAATAGGGGCCTGTATGTTATTAACATTAATGATTTCTGCTGGAAAATTGAGGTTAGAAGGTGCTACTGGGCCAGACAGCAATTAGTAACTCGTGGATGGATTTCTCTCTTCATTTTCTGCCCAACTCATAAATCAGTATCGAGAGAGAGACAGGATTATGCAAATGTTGTGTAAAACTGTATAATGCATATACTGCATTGTTATAACCACGTTAATGTAATACGGTGCAAAAGTTCTGAGCTAATACACCCATAGGTTGTTAGCTTTGGAGTGGCGCACCTTGCATTATAGAAGTGTGTAATTTTTGAAGTTCAAGACTATGTCATTCTATTAGAGCCCTAATTTTTCTTTTCTTTTTTTTTAATCAATAATGAACATAAACACTTGTGTAACATTAAAAAAAAAAAAAACAACTTGCAAGGTTAAGTCATTAGAGAATGTTAAAATTTAGAAAACTTTTAGCTTAGACCAAGAAGTTGAATATTGGATTAGTTTTTTATTTGTATATTAACAAGCTCCCCCCCTTTTTTTTTTTGGAGATTTTTAAAGCAACCACAGACATCTTGCAGCTATGAAAATGTTAGCTTTTAACGAAAGTAATTCTGTTAACTATCCCAAGAGATGTTAAACTGAAAGAGCAAAAGGGAAGGAACAGATTCACTTTTGTTAGAGGCAAGGCCTTTGAACATTGTTAATGTTCAGGGTTATAGGTTTTAATGGCACTGTGCACAAGAAGAAAGAAAACATGAGTAAAGTTCACTAATAACTATGACACAAAATGTGATTCAGAACAAAGAGCAAATGATAACAAGAACTTAAAGCAAAATGGAAAATAACCGCAACAAATTAAAATGACAAATGCACTGCCGTAATGGCTGATAGGAAACCTGATATGTTTTGGTGAATGGTAATAACACACAAATGGGTTTTGGCTGGTGAGATTTTCAGTAAATACAGAACTGTGCAAACATGTCTGTCACCTGGCTATTCTGTGTACTGATGAAGACTTGTGTTAAGTTTTGGTTACGGGATTGGAAGCGTCTCGATCCTTTGGTTGACTGCAATAGTCCTACTGAATTAATGTCTTTGTTGCCATAAGAGCCTAAACAAAGGTTCACTTAGCTGAAAGAATAGCTACAGAAGGATGAATTACAGACAGAATGTGTTTCTTTTTGTGTTTGGCTTGAATCCCCGTGTGTCTCTCTATGTACTGTAAACTGTTGCTCATATCCAGAGAATAAAAATTCAGCACACCGTTACTCAGATCTGACCCACGTTCTTCAGAAACATGAGGCGGGCAGTTTGGGATGTGTCCCATTTAACGCAAGGATCTCTCACAGACCTGTGCTTTGTTTTCTGTTCCTCCCCCTGCCACCAAAAAACCCCACCCACAAACCAAACAAAAAAACCCTCATGAAGCTCTTGTAAGCAACCATTCATGAGGACTAATAGCCTTACCCAAACTAGACTGGTTTGAAAACAACCACCAAAGGTGCAGATAAGTCTTGAATGTAATTTTTTTAATGCATCCAGAACTCCCACTGATTTCAATGGGAGCTTTGGAGCACCACAGGAATAAAAGGCTGAGCTTATTATCTGTGTTTCCCATTATAAGCTCTAAGCAGCACTTTGTACACCGGATAAGGAGGTATGAAAAACATGATTGCACTGTCTGCATATTCACAGGAAATGGGTGTAAAATACAGCCCAACAATCATGGCTGTTCCATTTAAGCCTTAGACAATGCTGAGACTATCAGGTTTCCATTCAGCTGCAATGTATTCCCTGGTAAGGCCTTACCCTTTGGGACACCTGATAATGGATCAGAATAATCAGAAGTGTTTGGGTCATCTTGAACTACAAATTTCCGAGAGCCAGTCACTTTAGGTTTCCAGGAACCAATCACTTTAGGTGATATAACTGGGATACTTGCCATTGTGGTAATGGAAGGTGAGGAGAACTCCATGTCTGTGGTGGCAAACAGATTTTTATTAATGTGTATTACAGTCAGGCTTTCCTCACTGTTTCATGGCACATCTATGCTACAGCCGGAGACAGTATTTAATGGGAGTTACACGTCAGAGCAAAATGTGACCCCCTACACTCTGCACAAGTACAGAGGGATGATTAAAATCAATTGGTTCAAAACTTTAAGTACAAAAAAAAATACATTAAAACATCAACAGCTGCTAGCCAAAAAGCCAGAGAAGTCAAACATGAAAGCGGTGCAAAAGTTAAAGTAAGCAACTGGTGGAGGTGAAAAGCACAACTTATTCCACTTAATTGCTATATTCTTCACTGGAGACAACATACTTGGCTGCCTTTTAAACATCTTCAAAAAAAAAAAGAAGAAGTTACTTGGAAGGATACACAGTCATGACAGGTTACGCCTGAGAAACCAGATCAGCTCCATTAGTGCTATTATGGTACACCAAGAAGTGCTGAATGAGCCATTTCTACAGGTGGGGATGACGGGAATGTTTTTAACCTCTATTTTGTAATGGTTCCTAAGGAACAATGTTGCATAGATTCTGGCTCCTCTGCAGTACATTTGCTGAACAGAACCACCATAGTCTACGTGAAAATGCATATGAGGAGGAAACACATCAAATTGGGTTTACAATCCAAAGTCTACTTTGCACACTCAAGTATTTTGTGTTCACTGCCCCCGTAGATCTAGGCATGAACGACTATGACTCGAGATCTGACTGAGAAATGCACTTCAGAAGCACACTCATTCAGGACTTGAAAATAAAGTTCAGTTGTATCTGTGTCCTAAGGTATCACTTTGAAAATTCACTTGATAAAGTAAACACTCATGCAAGCAAGGTAGCGTTTCCATGTAACACAGTTTTGTTTTGTTTTGCTTTCTTGAGTCTCTAACTTACATTATGGGTAAATATATCTGCAAAATATTTGTCTCACTACTTCTTGTCAAGTTACAGAAGTGCAAATATCATCAGAAACCAAAACACAAAATAGTGTTCTTGGTTTTGTTGCACTCTTACAAATTTAACATACAAATAGATTATTTTCATATCTGTCAGTCAGAAACGTGCCCTTGGTTTGAAAGCAGAGGCCGAGACTGGAAAATAAGGGCACGGTCTTGCTCCTGTTGAAGTCAACACAGGTTCTGCTTTTGAGTTCAACAGAGGAGCACTGGCTCCTGCCTCCCTGAACACCAAGGGCTGATGGTGAAAACACTACTAGAAAAATCCCTCAAGGAGAAAAGGATGTGAAAGTCCATCTGATAACAACGCATAAAGCTGTTTCTAAGCCACCTTTGTCTACACAAGTCCTCATTCAACTACACAGTTTGCGATGTTAAATTTTTTCCATTAGCACAAGCTACTTAGAACATTTCAAAAATATAGAAATACACATTTTAGAAAATGTGTATTTGTGCAAAAAGCTTGCTGGGAAAGAAGGGAAAGAGGCAAGGATAGGCAAGGAGGAAGATGATGAAATTCTGCCATTCATCTACTAGAGATGACCAATAGGGGCATTCACAAATGCATGGCTGGGGATAAAGAGTAAAGCTTAGTGGACTTTCGTGCAGTGAAGATGTCATCTATGTTAATCAGGCTCTTTCATAAAAGATGTCTCAATAAATAATGAGCTGTTAACATGCGGCTACACAGGGTGAAGTGCTGAGTGAGAAGAGTCTGACTATCTTTACCATCGGTGGGAACATGAGTAAAAGCACAAAAATGGAGGACTGCCAACTGTGCAAAAGGAAGGAAAAAAGGGCTGAAAATGCTGAACTGAAGGAAAGTAAAGGTCATTAATTCAAAAAAATTAAAAAAAACTAACCAGATGTTGGGTCGCCAAATATTTTGTAATCTGGTGTAGCTGTAGTAGGCAAAATTTCTAAAAGAATTAAAGGAACAAGTAATCAGTAAAAAGTAACAAAAAGAAAGCAAAAAGTCTCAAACCTGAGTAATGGAAAACAAAAACTAAAATATTACTGGTTACAAAAAAGAAATTCTTCAATACTTTGCTGTAGACCCCAAATAGTTGCAAAACTGGTGAAGGAAAGACAAAACTCTGCCACCCAGGACCAAAAAGCTCAGCTTTGTGAACATTCACAGGAACACCAGGCGATGTGTTCATCATGTTACTGAAAAGCTCATCATAAATTTAACATCCATGGTGAGGTGTGGCCACAGACTACTGCTGAGACATCACAAACGAGCAGCAATGACTATGCCTTACCATGGCAGTCCCCAAGCTGCGCTGTGTTGCCGTATTCGACATCTTGTACATATCCTCCGGTGCTGTGGTTGTATGAAACAAACAAAGAGAACCTGCAATTAACAGTATTAGTAGGGAAACAAATGGTGATTTTTTTTTTCTGGAAGCAGCAAATGGAAATACATACAAGAGCTAGTGTATGGCCCCAAAAATTGTTTCACAAAATGCACAAGTTAGTTATAACCAGGCTTTAAAACTCTATGTACGTGCTTATGCCAGGAAATAGAAAAAAAACCCACCCTTTTTTCAGCAACTTCATCATGTCTTCTACATTGGGTGTGCTCTTGGTTTTAGATACAACCATCCAATTATACTAGTTGAAGTTTGCACTGGCCTGCTACAAAGGCCTCTTTTTAAGATGCAGCTGCTAATGCACTATATATTACAGACTTGATTTGTGCAAAACGCCTTTGGTATGCATATGGATCACCCAAGCTCCAGCGTGGAGGCAAAATCTTACTCTTTTCCCTCTGTGAATCCTGTGCTTTCATATTTGCAATTGACCGTGCCCTGGCCGTGAGCACGCCTTGGAGGGGATACTGTGTACTGCCCTCTCCGAGCTGCTCAGGTTCACAGGCAGCAATTTCTTGCCTTCCTCCTTCCAACTGCTCTTCCTACAGGTCTGCTTGTACACACATGTAAAATGCCCACTGAAAATACGTCTTCACCTAGAGACTGCAGAATTAGGTCAGACTTTAGCATTCTGTTCTCTTACGTATACAGTGCACTGAAAAACCATCCCTAAAAAATGGAGATTTATTACTTGAGTCCAAGGAACAGGCAGAGGATATGAGCTCCTGTGGTCTATAAAGCATATATAGAGATGCTGGGCTAGTTTGAAAAGCAGTACTTACAGCATGCCTGGTGTCACTCTTCCACACGCCTCATGGTCTAACCAGCCACAGTATGGGTCCCGTGAAGCAATACATGCCCTTGCAAGAGAAAAACCCCAAAAAATCATGCATTTTTTACTTCCTTCCCAAGAGATGTTGGTGCCCTTCCTTTAAGGGGAAGTTCAGGAACGGGGCCGTACTTTTTACATGACCCGTGACGCTCACACCGACTCAGAGGAATTCTTATGACGCAGCTGGAGAATGCCACGAACAGAGCATGGTGGTCTCTATCCAGCTGAAGGGAAATGACTCTCCTGTCCTCCTCGCTCTCACCATTACACCTGTTCAGCAAAAATAAAGGGAGGCCATTATTTCAGTAGCTGTAGTACTCTGTGCAGCGCTTACACTGGAGACTTTTCACATATATAAATGTAACTTACTAGTCTTTGCTGAGTGTTTTCTAAACAAACCTACGGGTTATCAAATGCCAACTTCTGGCTCTTATTTACAGCTAGGTGACAATTTCACTGAACTATGTAGGAAAAAAATCCAAATCCATTTTCTTTGTTCTCTCAGTTGGCATAAATATCTCGACAGAGCAGAACCAGGAGTCCTGTACTGGACGCTGTAGAGTCTAATTGGAACGCTTCCATTCCCAAATTCTTTGTGCCAGAATAAACAAGTTGAAAATGATTGGATGTAGTTTATACATTATTGGTCACTCCTGGGAAACCCTCAAGATAAGCTCACATCATTTCTTTTTAACAGCAGCAGATAGTTCTGATGTTTCGTTTTCAGGAAGAAGTGTATCTATTTGCGGAAGAATTAGACTGTATCACTGATGTCACTGGAGTGGAATTAGGTTGTTCACTCAACCCATGCAAAATGGCAAGTGACCAAATATTTTCAGGTTATTCAACGTGAGGAACACCGTGAAATGACAAACAAGTGGTGATGTTCGTGATAATGAGTTGGTTTTCATTTACTATAATTTTTATCAGCTAGGTACCAAGGACTAGATGAAGAGCTTAGGTGTTCTGGTAATACTTACTTTGCATGATTATATGCTTCAATCTCTTCCAGTAATACACTGTCATTCAAAGAAAAAGGCCCGGTCTTTGCCAAGATTTTAAGTACTACTCCTGCTTCGGAGCCAACAAATATGACTGTGTAGTTCTGGTAGGGTCCAGCAGCGTGGTCTACAGCAATTGCTGTCAATCTGTACCTATCAAGACCAAAAGGCATATCATTAACAGCATGTTTTCTTGTTTTCCTTTTCACATGGGTTACTTTTGAATGCTGTCATACCTGACACGTGTTTTGGTAAACCAGGGCTCCTCGATGACTGAGGGAACAGCTGAATCCATCAAAGGATGAGATTTGATGAAGGAGAGTGTTTCGTCCGGGAAATCAATGGAGGTTTTGTAAGCCTCTGCTAGGCCGTGTTTTGCACAGCAGCCAGGTCTGAAAAGAGAACAACATTGTTTCCCGCTTGGTGTTTTAGTTAATGAGAGAAGGCAGCCTGCTAATGAGCATCCTTATCGCTGAAGTGTAAAGCTCTGCTTTGGTTTTTACCCGACAAGACACTCAAGAGTGCAGCTGATTTAAGGCAGCTCTTTACATGGACAGTATTACGGCATCATAAGTAAGAACCTTTTACCTTGGCTTTGGTACTTTGTCTTCAGGTACAGCTGTCCAAACAGAGTCAGGAGTCTTTTGTTCTTTAAATCTCCCTTTGAAGACTTTCTCAATGTCATCCATGCTGAAAGCACACACTGCTGAACCAGGGATGCTGTAAAATTTGAAAAATAGTTGCAAGAACTCGGACTACATTGACACCAATCTCAGTGTAAGAGAGAACCAGAGAACTACCTTTGATGTAAGGTTGCTCATCTCTCACCTGTTAAGCTGTGTGGTGAATACACCGACAACCGTGGGGACTCCATTGATTTCTATTATGTCTGTGATAGACTGCAGAACATCAAAGTAGAAGAATGAATCCCCAGGAACTGAGCAGTTGAGCCGAGCTTTCAGAAAGGATGTCCAGTGTTTTTCCAGGACTCTTTGGGACCCCCCCATGTCATTTTTGCATATGCGTGCCACACGGGAATACACAGCCTGTGAATGGAAAAAGAAAAGGGAGAAAAGCTTGAGAGATGCAAGGAAAACAGTGCTTGTTTTTGAGCTGTTAATAAACCACCAAAGATAATTTTGTTAACAGAAAGCTGCCATTTATCTGCACAGAAAGGATGAATGCAAACAGCGTTTAGCTTGTAGTGCACAGGCATCTTAATGTATCACCAAGTAAATGCAGCTCTGCAGCTTGTCCCCACCCTTTTTTCCCTTCAAAATCATATTGTTAGTGAGATTTAAGGACTTTAATTAACCATGTGTAAAGGATTTAATAATTTATTATAGAATATCCTTCCATGGTGAGGCATGAGCATTATACTCTGTACTGGCATGACTGAATTATTCAATATCCAGGGACATTAGAGAAAGTTCTTTGAAACTCTTCTTTTGTGTTGTTTTCTTTTGTTTCTTTAATAAGCATGAAAATACCCTCAGATTTTCCATGACTTGCCACAAGTGTTAAGGCAACAGCAACACTAAAAGATACCTGTAGCGAGCTCGCCTAACGGCAAGGCATAGAGAACACAAACAACATTTTGGTTAAGAATGCACTGTTGTATTTCTCTTCCCATCCCCCACCACTGTAAACTATAAAGATGGGAAAACTGTGCAAACTTTGTACTAGTCTCTACTTCATATTGGAAACTGTGCTTGTTACTGATGCTGTTTTAGGATGACCTCATTCTGCTATGACTTATGGCTATGTGGCAGCTCGCCATGGCGATACCTACCTTGCCTAAATTATTGTGCTCTACAGCAATTTCTCGGAAGAAGAAATAAACATAGTTCCCATATTCTATGGCGTGGAGGAAGTGTGGTTCTGTAAGAAAGAGCAAGGAGGAGGTTACTTCAAAGAAGTACCCAATCGGCATACGACACTGACTACGCTGTGTGACTTGGCGGCTTCTCCACAGGTCCATACCAGCTAACAAGAGCTCCAGCCTTCCAGATGCTTGAGGATGTCCAAATATGGGTGCACTGGAGCTTAAATGAACTTGAAGTCTTTAATGTTGGCTAATGGACTGTAAAAAGGCCTCACAGGAATTGCATCTCAGCTAAGGTATTTTGTTACCGCAGATTCATTCATTGATGTATTTAACAAAAATTTTGCTAGATTGGTATTAAATTGCTTTCTTATCGTAATCATACTGCACTGAAAGCCACATATATGCTGACATTGTAGCATATGTGTAAAGCACGCTGGCTGTGAATGACCTGACCCTCTGTGCCACTGAAATTACATTTGCCATGTGTATGGGAAAATACTCCCCCAAATTACCTTTTATCCATTTGGAATCATACTTTATTGTTCTTAGGGCAGATCCATCCCCCATGCTGCGATAAATAACAGCATCACTTGCCAGGAAATCTGCTACTGTTGCCGAATACAATTTTCCATCTAAAACGGAAGTTGAAAACGTGGTATTAAGAGGCCTTTAATTATCTACAGAATTCTGACTAGCCTGTATTTTTCCCCATTTCTTTACTGCCACTTTTCCCCAAATTGCTGTAACCTATTTATTAACAGGTCAGCTTTTAATCCTTTGGAGGCCCTTTAAAAAAATTTAAGTGCAGGGGCACCATGACACCTTTAGCTTTCCTGTGCTTGCTTTAAAAGCTCTCTGGCTCCTTTGGTGTCATTAATCATTTAGACTCATTACAAGCAAAAGTTCTTACCAGCAAAGAGGGCGACATTGGTTTGTCTGGCATCAAATGGGCATCTTGCCAAACCACTAATTTCCTCCCCATCATACTCCAAGGTATTCAGCTGGAGAAGAAAAATAAATGGGTGATAGTGTCATTTCTATTTTGTACACTGGCACAAAAGCGTAACATTGTCTTTCCAGAAAACTTAATTCAGCACATTGGCTTCTGTTTTTACTTCACCTTGAAGTACTCTCCAATCACACTGGATGTATTTGCTATAGCACAATTAGTGCAAGCAAAACCAGTAACAGATTAATGACATTTTCCATATTCTTACCCGATAGTATCTGCACATAGGATTAAATGCATTTGTTCCACAGACAAACACCATCTCATCATTTCTTGGAACAAACACTTTAATGAAGTTATGGCATTCATCCTGAAAAGAGAGTAAGATGTATTAATCACAGACTTCACGTATATAGTAAATATTAGTGTTGGTTTTCTACAATGTATGCGCTGAACTTACTTTATGTTTGCCTTTCATAGCACAGTTCTCCCTGTCCTGCTGTCTTGACCTCCATGTTAATTTCTGTTAAATCAAACCAGAACCATGTTAATTTCTGTTAAATCAAACCAAAAAAGAACATTTGATTTCCTTTCCACAAAAAAACCTTAAAAAAATTAAACCCAAAGAAAATAACTCTCCCTTGCCAGCAACCGTATCTACTCACCTTGCTTGGAGTAACTTCCGATTTTGGAACTTCATTTAAGTTTACAGTGTAAACTTGGTCCCTGTTTGCAAAGAGTAAAAAGACATAAGTAAATTCATTAATTCATTTGCCTTATTTTTGATAAGCTAAATCTATTTTTAGGCTGTTAGACCAGAAACTTCTATGAAATGCTTATGATTTTCTGCGTTTATACAAATTGAAGAAGGTTGGTCATGGGTAACGCGGGGTGGTTTTGATTTTTATTGGTGTGGTCCTTAGGCAGCACCTACAGTCTCCAGCCGTCCAGCTCTGTCTTTCCATTCTGTTGAAGACTAATCCCGACTGTAAATATTCAAGTGTGTTATCCTCACTTCCTACATCCCTGAGGTGTCAGTCCAAGTTTAAAATGATCAGGAGAGGTTTTTATCAGGGCAGTGATATAAAAGAGGGAAAAGAGTATTTGATCATTGGTTTTAGCATAACTACAGTAACTGCGGCCTTCAAATCCAATTTTCATGCGCTGGCCATAGATGCGGTATATTTCTCTGGGATGTCCTCCCCCAGTTCTAATTTTTATCATATTCTGCAGATTTTTCTAAATGAATTTTACACATTAATGCAAAAGCAGAAGAGAAAAGAATTTTAATCTAATGAACTGAGCGAAGGAAAATTACCTGCCAGCAATATAAAGTGTGTCTCGAATTTTCAACATCAGTTGGAAGTCCAGTCTGTGCTGAGATTCATTGCCTGAAGGGCGTCCTCTAAATACTGGATATTGCCTTGAATCTGCAAGTAAAAAATGGGCTACACCATCACTCAGGATTATAGAGCTAAAGAATCAATATATGGCATTGATTAGCTGTATATACTAGGTGTAGAAGGGTTTAAACTAAATTCCTTGAGTAATGTCTTGAATATAAATGAGAAAAAGATGGCTAATGTCAGCAAATGTTCTTTTTCCTGAAGTTATTGCTGTATTTCTGATTGCTTTTTTAAGAAAATGATTAAGTGTTCTATTAAAGATACAAAGTCAGTAAACACATTTCAATTTGAAAGAAAACAGACTTTTTTTTTTTTTAACTTCCCAAGGAAGGAAAAAAAAAAAAACAACACACATTAAAACTTTTTCCCTAGTGGTTAGCACCATTTGCAGATTACTTACAGTGGTAGTCAACAACGTTAATGGGGTCCTCATCTTCAGGGAAGCTGACAGCTCGGCATTGGGACAGACTCATTAGCATCACGGAGGCACAAAGCAGAGGAAGCCTCATGGCTAGTGAAAGATGAGCACTACCTTTGTGGCAACACTGTTTAACTACCTGGAAAACAGGAACGTGCCAGCGAGATTTCATCAGCACAGGACAGTAAACGTGACTTCCTACTGCAGAAGAAGGGCTTTTTCATTTGTATTTGAGCACTGGCAGCAGTGGACTAAATCGGTGCTTATGAAAGGCTCCTGCATGTACACTGATGGAAAACTGCTGCGTGACATATCCCTACTCAAAGCTGCTCCAAAACATATTGATGTTTGCTAATTTTTAGCTGGATTTACAGGCATTTCCGAAGAAGCTGACGACTGTCAGCCCATTTAATTCACGGGAATCACAAACAGAACATGCAGGCTGCTGACCTGGCAGGAAAAATTGTCAAACTTGGGATTAGAATTTTAATTAAACTGCAATCTCTTTCCGTCCCCTCTATCGCTGAATGTCATCCAATAAAACCCTTTCCCCATAAAATACCTAAATCTTATCCAAAAAAGTCATGACACACACAATCTGTCTGAACATCCATGCCATGTTTTAAAATTATTGCTTGTTTCCAGGCTGTGCCATCATAATACTAAGCCTAACATGCTCATTGCCAAAGACCTTATATCCAGGACCAGACACTTGATGCTTTGCCTTGTGCAGTGATTTACACATGTGCAAAGTAAATGCAAAAATGGTGCCTCAGCAGCATGACAGTGCTTGTCACAGGCTTTGCAAGGGTGGCAAGAGACTCAAATGGGGGCACAACGCTGAACTGGCTTCCCAAGATGCCGCTTTCCCCCTAATTCTATTTGTTACTGCAGAAAGCTAGCCACTTCACAGAGACTTTCACAGTGGGGTTTTTTTGGGTGGGTGGGTGTGTGCGCGCGCACGTGCACTCTGTAGATTACACAGCACATATTATGATAGCACCACAACATTATACAACGAAGCTTTTAAGAGGGGAAGGGAAACATAACTTCTCCAATTAAACCGCAGGGATATTTTAGTGAACAGAATGTAACTACTCAAGTTGCAATTTGGGTAGGATGCAAGAAAATGCATCTTAAAGTGAAATGCAATCCTTAGTGACCGCAAGTGGTCTGGGCAGGGGTCATATTTCTCATTAGAAACCTGGCAAATGTAGTACTATTCCCTCCTCCAACCTTTTGGAGGCATTCATTCAGCCCCGATTCACAGGTCAGAGCTTTGAGTCACCAGCTCAATGCCTTGCAGTTGCTGAAATTGGTTATTTAGCTCTTTGTCTACCAGAAAAAAAGAAGCCTTTCCATTTTAATGTTTCAAGAATTGCTGTGAGATGTACACATTGCCAGCACAAACTGCCAGGCCTGATCCAGCAAAGCACATAAGTATTAATCATTTAATAATTTGAAAAGCAATTAAAAACCCCCTTCATAACAACACTTAACCTTTCAGTAATCTTTACTGGGGATGAAAATACTGTATTTGTTAATTGATACTACGGCTGGCTAGGGGCAGGGCTTCTGGGCTTCTTCCTTCCACACGGCTGCTGAGCTCTCTCAGTTCAGGCTGGACTACGAGACCAACTTAAAGGGTGACAGTATTTGGTGATGGGGGTGTAGGTGTTGTCTGAATGCTTGTCCATTATGGACTGACCTGAAAAGAAGCATTTTCCACTGTTAATGATATTTCTGTATCTCAGCCCACCAGTCCAGAACGAATGGGCTGTGCTCTTAGTCAAGACTGATGAGTGCAGTGGTTAATAAACACTAATGATTCCTGGCACTTTCCCTCTGCTCTTCCTTGTCCTGACATGGCCTCTTCAGCTGAAGCATCTTGCGTTAAATTACTAATGAGCAAACTTAAAACAAACTGGAATTAATAAAGTTAGTCAAATTAGCTCTTTCTTGTGAAAGCACCATTAGAGCAGAGTCCTGCAGCACAGTGGTTCCCAGACACAATAACAAATCATTAATGGTGACACAATCTTTTTTTTTATGGTCTT